>CM076569.1:376502034-376621445 GCA_034641835.2 Pinus albicaulis | reverse complement strand
TGTTAGCCACCCATAAATTGTGATATACCCAATGGTGGCTAAGTTTGTTTACAAGCCTTCAAGAGATTTATTTCCTCTGAAAATCCATCATCTTTGAAGTCTTGTGATGGTTCTTGACCCTTTGCATTAATCTCCACTACTGTCTCTACAAGGGCATGCCCGAAACCCTACAAGATCTATCAAAGAAACTGTCTTCCAAAGGCCTATGAAGCTGCCCATTTTGACTCATCTCCCCTCATTTTCATAAAGCCTCCTTTCCCTCTTTAAGACCCCCATTTCCCCTTGAAAAGCCTTCAAAATCCTTTTGAACGTCTAAAAATCCCCTTTTACAGGTTAAACAACCTCTTCCCCTTTACCGAAAGCCAAGAAAATCCCTAAAAATCCCCGTTCTTTGGCTTAAAAACCCACTTCTTAATATACACAGGCCTAGCCCCTTTTGGACAGCCCCCTTAACCACTTCCCCACTTGACCTGTGCCCAGAACCAAGCGCTTAAGCCCCGGACGCTTATCGCAATCAGAGGTTTTGGGCGAGTGCATTTCTTTGGTGACTTAAAAATCCCCGATGCGATTGAGCTTTGGTCCATAGACGTCCGCTGCGATCCGAACCGTCAATCGCTCGAGATCCGATGGCTCAGCACTAATCGCAGCGCGCCTGACGCCCCTATCCATCTACTCCCCCGATTTCATCAGAGCTGTCGATCGGCCTCCAGATTGGACGACAGTCGCTCCATCGCACCGCTGCTCCAATCGCAATCGCAAAATCCAAATAGAGCCACCCTCAGTCTCCCCTGATTGTGATCTTCCGATTCCATCGTGTCCGTCTGTTTTTTCTGTGATCAATGGCCCATATCTCATTTCTCTTCCACTATTAACCCCGTCGAACATTCACCGTCGTTGATTGCCTCATACGATCCAAAGGCTCACGTTCAATCGCCCTCTGCCATGACCTGGTCCCACCACCTAAAGCCCATTTCTTATGTTTTCCATTGCACTTTTCCATGCTAATCCATGTCTAAAACTCGGTTTCATGGTGTTGCACCATGTAACCCTTCTTTTTCACGCACGTTTCCTCTGCAATCGCTCCTCCACCTCCGCCAAAAAAATTTCCGAAGCAGTTTTAAGGCCCGCGCAGGATTTCATAACAGGTTTCTCGTATTTTGTAGGTTTAGCAAGTTTAGAAGCATTTTGTTTTTATCAAAGATCAGGCTTATTTACCCCGACGTGAATCCTCCAGCACCCTTTTGTAACCTGTGTATTCGCACAAACAGGTCTGCATAAGTTTAAAGTGTATCAGAAAAAGGCTAAAGGAATTAAAATCCTAAACGTTGGAGTTGAAGAGGCTTAATCCATAGTCAACATAGTTGAATACAAATCATTGGTCATGGCAATGCACAATATATGTCAGTAGGACAGTCCTTTACTGAAGGAAGGACCAAGATCGCTACTACCCATTCTTCATTCTGCATCGAGCCCCAGCACAGTTATTAGTTTTGGAAGAAATTCTCGAAAACCTGACAGTGCATTGATTACACCGCATAGAGAAATCTGCATCAGTACATAAAAATTTCGGGCAATCAGCAAAAGGAGGGATGAACAAAGCTAATACATGATTAAGTACAAAAGAGACAGAACAACGATTTCCCTAGGGAAGTTACTACAGATTATCAGAGGTAGTTATTTGGGAGTATGGGAGTCCTCATAGCCCATCCTTCACTTAATTCACATCGAGAAGATATAGTACCTCTCCAGACGATTTCTTTCTCAAGAACACCCTGCGGGTGATTACTGTCACATCAAAATAGCCTCAAACGAGCTGCAGAGTTATTGATCCTATCCAGAATTCAATGAAATGTCCAAGACACAGCATGGAGCATTCAAAACACCTTCTCCAATCTCCGATGTTCATTAAAACTATCCACACCTACTTTCCTCATTTTTCTTATAAAGACTCTTCAAAGTCTCATTGTAAACGTTTGGCATTTGTGATTTCTAAAGTAATACATATTGCTGCTTTGAATAAACTTTGGCGTTTTGAAAGAGTGTGAAGATATTTGTTTTTCTGTTGATGAAAGAGGCTGGACCATCGGATCCCTGAGCCTGGTTTTGGGGAAGTGCTGCTTATTGTTAATGTTATTTCCTGTGTTTTCACTTTGTTCCATTATGGTTTGCTTACAGTAGGATAAAAATTTTAGGCAGAGAAATGTATCTTAGAATCACCTCTAACCTGTTTGTCCTTCACTGTTTATATGTTTTCTGCTACTGAATGTGACAAGGTAGTCTAATAGCTCTCTTTATATTCAGTTTGTTTTACTTCAGAAATGGTTAATTCCATTGTGTTAAAGACTGTTTAGGCGTTCCCTCTTTCTTTACCACTGAATATCGTATCTAGAGTCTACCTTTGGTTATTAATGCTGGCAGTTGGACAGTGAGGTTTTGTCTCAATTATACCCTCTGTTCCTTATTGTTATCATTGTGTTGAAGGCCCCTATAATCATAGTCCTAGATGTCTAAGGTGTTCCCTCTTCTTGGACTGCAATTGTATGTCTTAAGCTCTCAAAGATGAATTTGTAGGAGGAAATAGGGCGTTCCCTGAATCCTACAACTCATCTTGAAGGTTTAGTATACATTTCTTTCTCCTTGAGTGTTTAAATTGATTAAGTCCAAAGCAGTGAGCTTACTGGAGGAAATAGGGCGTTCCTCGAATCCTTTAAGTCATTGTGGGGGTTTAGTTGGTTGTTCACTCTTAGTCCTTAATGTTCATCCCATTTCACCTATATTATTCAACAGATCCTTGACCAAGTTAGATTTTCCCTTTTGTTTCCCCTTCCTTCTCAGCCAGAACCATTTAGACTCTTCACATGAATCCATTTCCCAATGGCTTGTAGATTCCCATGCTTTGTCTAATACCACATGAAACATATTTGTCCAACCAAACAAAAAAAAAACCTTGAACCTCATAACTAGCCTTAAATCAATTTCTAAACCTTTCAAGACACATCTTTATAAACATATTGAGAGATCCCTCTCTGAGACAAGGAGGGCTAGATCCTAGAGCTCTAAAGTCTGGTTCGTATGTTGCCTTGTCTTTTGGTAAGCCAATCTATCAAAACACAGGACCCCAACATATAGAAGTTATGAATTCCTTGGAAAAAACATGTCCAATAACCAATACCACCCTCCCCACACCCCCTCACCACCACCACCACCACCGTATATTGAAAAACACAATAGAAGTTCCATACAAATTTTTATTTTTTGGATTTATTAAATTAGACTATAATTCTTAATTTTACCTATGTAATTCATTAATAATTTAAAAATTACTAGGTGGATCTTCTAGAGTTAGAAGTGGGAAACCTTAGTCATGACCCATATGTTGAGTGAAAAGGCACTAATATCTTATCTTTATTTCAATCTTATTTTCTTAAAAAAACTGCAAACCATTTTGTTGGATTTTTTGTGCATATCAACTTGTATTTCTCATAGAAAGAAGCTAATTTTGGTATCTTGGAGGCCTTATACTACAGAGATGGGAAAAGATACTGCCGACCCTTCTCAGGCCACTTCCCCTAGGGGATAGGGCACAATATCCTTCGCTATATATTCCCTTGCTGAACGCAAATGCAAAGGAACCACTTAAAGTCCAATTGGACAACCTTCATCTTCATTTGCTGAAATTAGACAATAAAGTCAGATTCATCCTCAGAGTGGTTAATGGAGAAATCATAGTGAACAACAAGAAATATGCAGAGTTTCTTACAATCAAATAGATGAAAAAACACATACAAAAAACCTAGATAATAATCATGAACAAGCTTAATATTGAATTATGAACTGTAAAGGAACTTACAAGATGTGACATTACGAACCTGGTCAAGCGCACAAGAAAAAATATCCTGGACATGACCCTGGTTGACAAGTTGTATTGCTCATGATGCAAGATGATTTGTACTTGCGTTTCCAAGTCAATCAAAATCCATAATTATCTGTACAATAAATACAAGTAATTGATGTAGTATTTTTTACTCTAAGATGCATTCTTATGATAATGTTAGAACATATGTTGAAAATGTCAAAACATACCTGAATAAGCTCCTCTTCGTTTCAAGAACAATTTATTAGAGTCGCATGAACTTGGAAAAATCCTCCCACGATCTGAAAGAGTAGCAACTAAGTCAATAGTGAATTTTTTGTTGCTACGTTGGATCGAAGGAGGTTTGCTCCAAGATTAAATCGCTCCAATAAATTATTCTCTACTAAATAGGGCCAACCATATGAAGGTGGAAGCTCTTATGCACGCCCCCCCCTACATCACTCTCAATTCCCCAATACCCAATCTATATTTCATTTTTTACTTTCATGAGAATAAAAAAAAATATTCAATAACTAATAAAAAAACAATGCAACAAAAAGTACGTAAGAAAAAAATGAAAGTGTTTGACATAAAAATAGTATGATAAATGAGTTTTTAATATGACGCAAAAAATGTTCCAAGTATGGTAACATTTTTATTATAATAATACAATATCTTACATTATCAAATTTTCTTTTTCTTCTTCCTACTTCTAAAGCTCATAACTACATCATCAACATCATTGTGCCTTTTCTGCACAACTGACCTAGTTGCGTAGTCACGATGTCTGGTCTCATGCAGTGATGGGGCATTGCCTGCAAAAAGAGATAATATTAAATTTTAATTGTCATATTTTAAATATCATTGAACTAGTTCGGTAATATTAATAAAAAAAAATTGCAATGAGATTATTTACCTAGTGCACTAGTTGTCGCCATTGGGACCGTTGCCCTATCTTCCTCTCTGGTGGTAAGATCCTCAAGTACAACTTTCTTTGTCATTTAAACAAAAAACGTTATAAGGAAAACCATGAAGGTATAATTAGAAAAAATTATAAGTGGAAATTAATTACCGTCACGACCCTCACTGATAGTAGCATTTCCAGCCTGGTCCCTACTACAATGATTAGGTTTCATGTGAGGAACATGTACATCTGGCAATATTTTGCTCTCAACGCACTGCTCTACAACTGGATTATTTGGCTCGTCGGCAGTGATGCTCCCCTGACTTAAACAAAGTTGTTAGACATTAAATTTATGGACGAAAACAAACATATTGAAAGGTTAACGTTTTACCTTATCAAGAATTATGGATCTTGGGACCTATCCCAAGCTTCTACGATGTTCAACTACGGCTTGATAGCCCGAATGGAAAGAGATATTTTTATATTCCTCCGTAGTTTCCGTTCCAAAGTCATCACCATACATTACATATGATTGTTTATTTTTAATGTTATTTGATGGGATTACAAAAACATTGTAAGACAATACAATTAATTATAATATGTTTAGCTACTTACAATTCTTGCGGCTAATTTCAAGTAGTCGCCCTGGCCTAGCTTGTCATGGCCCTTTTTTTCAATCCTAGCTTTGGTTGCCTTCGAGGTTTCTATTGAGCCCCAAGATTGTTCTTTCTTCCATCATACTTCACTCCATTTTCTTTTGTCCATTGTTATCCCAGGCTCAAATGATCAATGAAATTAGTAAAAATTACTTTAAGAATGAATATCATGGCTAGCTTGCTAATTTTTGTGATTTTGTCATTGTAATGCATTTTGAACTGAAACTAGCTACAGAATGCAGACATTCCGTAGCTAGTTTCCAATTCTGCAACTGTCTTCACGTTCAAGCATGTTCCAGGTGTTCTCTCAGGAAAAGCCACACATGGGTATATTCCACATCATGTCCTCAGCGTTTGTTGCTCACCATGAAGAATGAATGGAATTCTAGACGTGGTTTTGTACGTGGGAACTCACACAAGGAGGCAGACTCCTAATAGGACAAGGACAGTCCAGATGTCCTTTGTCACTTTAGGCTGCCATCTTTACAGTTCTAGTACGATTTTGATATGAAAAGACAATGATCCCCGTATTATCTCAAGTTCTGTTATGAAGATTTGTTATAAATGTACTCGGGAAACCGAGAGACTAGTTCTAGATTTTGATTAGATTTCGTGGATTGACTGCTATATTTCTGAAGACCGAGGATACTCTGTTTTAATTTATTTTCCTTTAATGAAGAAGACAACATTTCTCTGAACGCATTGAGTTGATCTTGAGTTAGATTTCGTGCTACTCTGGTGGTAGAGGGCCCCTGCCTCCTAAGAGGCTTTACTTTCGCAATTTAGATAAGTATCTTAGTTCGTTTTCAAGTTTTTTTGAAGTTTTCGTTCATAGTTAATTTCGTTAGTCATTATAGCTATACTTGTTCTTAGAAACTCTTCCAAAAGATCATTATAATGAATGAGAAATGGCTTTAGTGTTATAGATTTTATTTGCAATTCCTTTCGTTCATTATCACAGTTAAACTTACTCTAGTAAACTCTTCCAAGATATCATTATGATGACTAAGGTATAACTATGATACTGTAGGATTCAGTTGCTTGTTTACACTAAGTAGCATAGCTAATCTTACTCTTAAAAGCTCTTCCAAAACATCATAACAATGAGTAGGAAATAGCTGTGATGTCTTAGTTTTTAATTGTATTTGCTTTCAGTTTTCATGTTTGCATTCAAATGCATTGAATTGTACAGCCAGGATTGTTCTAACAAGCTCTTCCAAAATACCATTCATGATGAACGAAATAGGCTGTAGAATCCCATAGATTAATTGCATGATAACTTAGTTAGGGCACTCCGGAGGAAAATTGCATTTAATTCATGCTCTGTTATTTCGTTTCAAGTTTGATAATGGCTTTTTAATTTAGCACTGATCACTGTAGACTAGTAGCATCCTAGTTGAGTTCCAGCTTAGCTCACTGTATTTAGATTCCAAGATTAGTTGCCATCCATTGCATTTTAAATTGCATTAGTTGTTAAACTTAAATACCACGGTCTTCATTATTTACAAAACTTCTTTTGTTCTAAACCTATATTAACTCATAATCATCTAGACAGAAGATAGTATCAGTAGAAGGCCTGGAGTACTTTTGCAACCTTTTTACCATTTCACAAACAAGCCTTTCCTCAAAAGACTATTCTAAAAGGAAATCTATAACTTTTGAGTGAGGTTTAGTGGTGTTAAACTAAGTTGCAGAATAGAATTAGGAGCTAGTTTTAGAGTAAAGATCTTATGATGTTACAAATGTTCTTTTCCAAATATGTTTCAACAAACCTTTAATCATGGATGAGATGTTGTATCACTATAAGTTCATTATTTAATTGTTTAGTTAGGAGAATTTTTACACTTAGCTGCCCATTTCTCAAGCTCTTCCAAAATATATTTAATGAAAGAATTGGACAAGTTAAGTTCATGTTGTGATTTATTTTCTTGAAGTCATTATCAAGCTTTGTATTTTGCTAAGTCATAGTTTAGGTTTGGTTCTGTCTCAGTATTTGCATTTTTCATTTGTCATCAACAAATTAGGCTTCACTCTGTTTTTAACCAGTAGCTTCTTTCCACCAGCATTTAGTTCTTTCCCTTGTGAACATAAAACCATAAAAAGACCAAAAACATCATAAAACACTAGACACAACACAGTAAGAAACAAACACCTAGGCACATACATTGCACCACACTTCAGCAGTTTACCAACCTTGGTTGACAATTAAGTGAACTCAATTTAGGAGACTAGGTTGAGCATTTAAATGAACTCAATTTTGGCGTCGTTGCCGGGGAAGTGAAAACTAGGTAACCTTTGTTTCTTAACTCCCAAAAATAATGATATGCATAGAGAGAGAGACTCAAGGGGTAGATTCATAAGAAGGAGAAGGAGAAGTTTGATTCCTAGAACACCACTTGTTTCACCTAGACCAAGAGCTAGTACACCTTCAACTCAGACCCACATTCCATCCTTTACTGATCCTAGACTTCTAGAAAACCTAAGATCAGATATTCCATTAGAGAGACCTTCCACTTCATTCACTGAACCTGTCTTAGAAGAAGATCCAAGGACTCCTGTTAGGGACACAAACTTTTCCACTTCCACAGAAGAATCAACCATGGCGGAAGAAGGAGGAGGAGGAGTCTTTAATGGAGAACACACATTATTTGGAGGGGGTAGAGGTAGAGGTAGAGGAGAAGGAGGTAGAGGTGCAGAAGGAGAAGGAGGTAGAGGAAGAGGTAGAAGAGAAATGGGAAGCTCTTTTGGGTTCCCTATAATAGATGAAGAAACCAATACAACCATGAAAAAAATTTCACCCTCTGTCCTTCCAAACTTCTATGGACTTAAAAATGAAGATCCTGAAACCTTCCTATTTGAATTTGAAATCCTGTGTAGAACTTATGACTACTTACAAGATGCTCAAAAACTTAAACTATTTCCTTCAACATTGAAAGGAGCAGCATTGAAGTGGTTTATGAGTTTGATCAACAGTTCTATTAGGACATGGGAAGACATGAAACAAGCATTTCTAGAGAGGTATTTGGATTATTGTATGCCATTCAATCATAAGGAGGAAGTGTTTAAGATGTTACAAAAAGAAGATGAAAACTTGGAAGATTTGTTGGAAAGATTTCATTACAACATCAAAAGAGCAAAAATGGAAAACCTAGATCAAGACACCTTAAAATCTCTTTTGTTGAAAACAATTAGGGATGAATGGTTGGATATCCTTAACATGATGGGAAAAGGGGATATATCATAGCTCACATTACCTGAAATATCTGAGTTATGTATCAACCTTTCAAGAGGGAAATCTAAAACTGTAAAAGGTCCAAGAGATCCTGCTCTTGCAAGGGAAAGTAAGTCTGCTTCTGGGACAGTAAGTAGGTCAGAAATAGGAAATATGCTTGATGATTTCAAATCTGACATCTTAGGGAGTCTTAGTGAACAAATAGACACCCTTAAATTACAAAACAAGCAAAAAGCCAAATCTGATGCCTTAGCAATATTTTGTCCCAAATGTAGGAAGAAACATGCCTTGAGAGAGTGCCCTTTGGATGTAAAAGTTGTAGAGACCTGTGTCATTTGTTCTAAAAAACATGAGACCAAGAATTTTCCTTCCCTTCCTGGTCTCAAAGCTGTCTTTCGAGAGGAAACTCCTACAAATTCCACAGAATCTCTCAATTTTGTCTCTAGAAGGCCTTGGCAAGGACCTCAAACACAAGGATTCC
This sequence comes from Pinus albicaulis, assembly GCA_034641835.2. Classification (NCBI taxonomy): domain Eukaryota; kingdom Viridiplantae; phylum Streptophyta; class Pinopsida; order Pinales; family Pinaceae; genus Pinus; species Pinus albicaulis. Next base: position 376,612,319 of record CM076569.1, on the reverse strand, counting down.
ATGATCAAATGTATAACCAACCTCCACCTTGGAATTCTTGGCAGCAACCTTGGCCTCAATTTCAAAATCAATCTCAAGCTTGGGCACAAGGAGCACAAAGTCCCTATGGAAGATACTCTCAGTACTATTAGTATCCACCATCCTATCCACCATACCCACATTTTTCTCCTCAAAATCCTCAACAAAATTTTCAACAAAATCCTCAACAACATCATTAGAACCTACCACATCAAAATCAACCACTTCCATTACCATTTCCTCAAAAATCAAATCAGTTTCCTGCTCAACCCATACAAAATCCAAACAATAAAAATCCTCAGAACACATACATGATAGAAGGCCAATAGTTTCCAACTTATTTAATTACTCCTTTAGACCTTAGTAATGTTCAACTTAGGTCTGGAATAATATTTGAAAAGAGGAAACCTTCTGTGATCATACAAGAACAAGATAACTCTGAGGAAGATTCTCTACGGGTGAATAAAAGTCTTGAGGATGACACATCTTTTCAAGACCCAAACACTGAAAAATTAAAGCAAAAAGAACCAATAATTTCAACTCCTGTATTAGAGCAGCCATCGACATATACTTCTACACCTCCCTTTCCAGAAATATTACAAATTGATAGAGGTGTAGAAAATCAAATTATGGTGCCTAATTATGATTTCCTAGATGAGCTGAGAAATGTTTGCATTAAGATTCCATTATTACAAGCCATCAAGGAAATTCCAATTTTAGCCAAAACAATAAAGGAGTTGAGCATGAAGAAAACAAGAAAAATAATAAGAGAGACAAAGAAAATTCAACAGAAAGGAAAAATAGCAGACATTATGATGGGTAAGATTGCTATTCCAAAGTATCTAGACCCAGGAAATCCAGTTGTTAAAATTCACATCAATGGAATTGAAATCCAAAACACACTCATTGATTTAGGAGCAGCAATCAATATCATGAGTAGACAAATCATAGATAAAATGAAACTTACTAATCTTCTCTTTACATCCACATTATTACAATTAGCAGACAGATATGTGATTAAACCTGATGGGGTAGTAGAAGACATTCCAGTGTCCCTAGATTCTTGGGAGTACCATGTGGATTTCATGATCCTAACTCCTAAGAATAATCTAGGAGGGCATCCTGTTATATTAGGAAGACCTTGGTTAGCTACAACTGATGCTTTTATTAGTTGTAGATCCGGTGATATGTACATCTCTGATGGTAGTTCAACTAAGAAATTCACTTTGTATCCTCCAGCTAGGACAATTACAGATTTAGATGATACTCAATGGATAGAGGATAAAGAATACTTACAACCTCTTTTCACAATTTTAGAAATTAGTGAAGATAATCAAATTCTGAATACTCTAGAAAACTTTTAATTCTCTTCAGAATACAAACATGAACCATTTCAAGAGGGATCCAACATTGAGTTTTTTTCATCAAGACAAATGTCTCTTCATTCTATGGATAAGTTTGGCAGCTCTACAAGTGAGATATTTCCAGGCAAAACTTTGAACATAAACAAGAACCTAGAAAAATCTCAACAAGAAGAGTTAGTCAAGGTATTACAGAGACATTCTTCTGCATATGCATGGGAGTACACTGACATGAAAGGGATAAGCCCCAAGAATTTCACTCATCACATCTATATAGAGGAAAATTGTAAACCAATCAGACAACCTCAAAGACGGATGAATCCAAATCTTAGGGAGATTGTTAAAGAAGAATTGAAAAAAATGTTAAATGTCAACTTCATCTATCCCATTTCAGATAGTCAGTGAGTTTCTCCTTTGGTAATTGTGCCAAATAAAAATGGTAAATGGAGGGTATGTATTGACTACCAGGAATTAAACAAAGCTACTCTTAAAGACCATTTTCCCTTACCCTTCATAGATCAAGTGTTAGATGCATTAGCTGGAAAAAAGTACTTTTCATTTCTAGATGGGTTTAGTGGTTACAACCAAATCCAAGTAGCACTTGAAGATCAAGACAAAACCACATTTACCTGTCCTTGGGGTACCTATGCTTACCGAGTATTGCCAGTTGGATTATGCAATGCACCTGCAACATTCCAAAGGGCAGTATTAGGAATTTTTTCAGATCTAATACATGATTGTGTATAGGTATATATGGATGATTTCACAGTTTATGGAAACACATTTGAAGAAGCCTTAGCAAACTTGGAAAAAGTTTTAAAAAGATGTAAAGAAGCAAATCTTTCACTTAGTCATGAGAAATGTTTTATGATTTTTACTGAAGGAATTGTTTTAGGACATCACATTTCAGGGGATGGGATTAGAGTTGATGAGTCAAAAGTTGAAGTCATCTCTAACTTATCTATTCCAAGTTGTCAAAAAGATGTTAGGAGTTTTCTAGGATTTATAGGATATTATCGGAGGTTTATAGAAAACTTCACCAAGATAGCATCTCCACTCTTTAAATTGCTTACCAAAGACTGTGAATTCAAATGGAATTCTGATTGCCAGTTAGCCTTTGAGACCCTAAAAACAAAAATTTCTGAAGCACCTATTTTAAGGGGACCTAACTAGAAGTTACCTTTTCATATTTCAACAGATGCCTCAGATACAGCTCTAGGAGCAGTATTGGGACAAAAAGACCTGATTCCTTATGCCATCTACTATACCAGTAAAAATTTGACTCCTTCAGAGTTAAACTATACTGTAACTGAAAAAGAGTTTTTAGTTGTTGATGCCATAAACAAATTCAGACACTATATAACAGGCTATGAAACTTTTGTTCACACAGATCACTCTGCAATTATATATCTAATGAACAAATCAATTACTAATGGCAGAGTCATAAGATGGTTATTGCTTTTACAATAATTCAACATTACCATTATAGATAGGCCTGGAAAATAAAACACAGTAGCTAATTTCCTATCTAGACTCCAAAACATCAAAGATGACACTCCAGTTGAAGATCAATTTCCTGATGAATATCTTTTTGCAATTTCTACTCAAACTCCTTGGTTTGTTGACATTGCTAATTATTTAGTTTCAGGAAAGTTTCCTTTAATAATGAATGCAAGAGATAAAAGAAAAATCATTTATGACAGTGCAAAATATTCATGGGTTGCTAATGAGTTGTACAAGACAGGTCTAGATTTGATCATTAGGAGATGTGTTCGGGAAGATGAGATGCCTGAGATTCTCAAAGCATGTCATGATGAACCTTGTGGCGGACACTTTGCTGATAAGAGGACAGCCTATAAGATCCTTAATTTAGGATATTATTTGCCATCCTTGTTTAAAGATGCTAAAGAGTATGTCAAAAGGTGTGACAGTTGCCAAAGGGTAGGGAAACCTTCTCCTTCAGGTGAGATGCCATTACAACCTCAGGTACATATTGAACCTTTTGAAAAATGGGCTTTGGATTTTGTAGGACCAATTAGTCCTCCATCAAGACAAAAGAGATATATATTAGTTTGCACTGATTATGTTACCAAATGGGTAGAGGCCAAGCCATTACTTTTTGCTAATGAAGCATATGTAGTTACTTTTCTTTTTGAGGATATTTTTACTCGTTTTGGTGTCCCAAGGGAAATTGTTACAGATCAAGGAGCTCAATTTACATCAAGGCTAGTGGAAAAAATGATGGAGAGGTACAAAATCAAGCATAGAAAATCTACTCCTTATCATCCACAAGAAAATGGTCAAGTGGAATCTACTAATAAGGTCATTGAAGGAATCCTAACAAAGACTATTCATTTACATAGAAGAGATTGGGTAGATAGGCTTCCTGAAGCCTTGTGGGCCTATAGAACTACATGGAGAAACACAACAGGCCATACTCCTTATGAACTTTTTTATGGAAAGCAAGTTTTGTTTCCCATAGAGTTCCAGATTCAAACTTTCAAAATGGCAGTTCAGCTAGGACTTGATTTAACGGAGGCACAAAAGCATAGATTGGAGCAGATTAATGAATTGGATGAGATCATACAAGATGCAGTTCAGAAAACAAGTCTAGTCCAACAGCAAAGGACTAGATGGCATGACAAGTACATCAAAGAGAAGAAGTTCAAAGAAGGTGACTCGGCTCTCTTGTTTGATTCAAAATTCAAGGATTTTCAAGGTAAATTTCAAACACATTGGATTGGGCCATATGAAATTGTTAAAATTTTTGACAATGGAGCAGTAAAAATTAGGACAATAGATGAAGAAGAGGTCACTTTTCTTGTGAATGGTCATAGATTGAAGCTGTATCACAAACCACTCTCAAGAGAAGAATTTGTCAAGAAGTTTCAGGAAAACAATGATGTGAAGTTAATGAAGAAGAATCTTTCTTCTTCATCAACTTGATTGAATTTTCTGAAAGCATTTCTTTAAAAAAAAAAAAAAAAAGTATAAACATGAAAACCAATCATTGATTGGCATGTTTATACAGAAAAGATAGGGTGAAAATCAAAGTCTTTCTGACACTCTAACTTTTCCATTTTGTTTCTGCAAGCAGCTGTTACAAAATTACAAGTTCAGATCCATTGCACTTATGATCCATCTCATTTCATTCCATTCCATTTACTTATCCATCCATACTCCATTTCATTCATTCATTCATACTTCACTTCATTCCATATTTCATTCATCTCATTTCATACTTCATCCACCTCATTTCCATATCAAAATTTAAAGTTTGATGTCTTTCTGCAAATGAATAACACATGTCATGAATTGCAGGCCATTTCTTATACTTTTCCACTCCATTATTCACTTCATACATATCCCATTATACCATGTTTCATCATCTATCTTCACTCATTCCATATAATATTCCATTTATATTCCAAACCACTCCATTCCATGATTAAAATTCTCTACAGGTACATTCTGCAGCTAATCAGACTTTCCGCAGCCAGACAGTCATTCCGCAGCTACAGATCCTGAAGGTACTGATCAGCGGACATTTGAATTGCGACAAGATGATTCGGTATATCCATGAACAAGAAAAATCAAGAAGGATTATGAAGACTCACAAAGTAATGATTTCCAGAGGAGAACAAAGCATACAAAGACCACAAAAAGCAGATGAAAAGCAAAGGTAAAAAGTTCTGATTATAATGGCATATCATAAAAAAACTTTAGTATAGTTTTAGTTATGAATCATTCGAAAAGTTGTTTTGATTATTTTTATTGATCATGCCAAATATACCCTCCGCAAAACTTTGGATAAAAATCCTTCATTTCAAATTCTATACCCGATCATCATCTAAGCGGTTAAAATGTTGAAGTGATTGATTTTCTCACGTCACCCAGCCAAATCATTTAATGATGATTTTTGAATCCGTTGTAAAATATCTCCGCGGTATTTTCACTCATTGATTTGTTTTCTTCACCTCACTTCATTAACTCGTTCCGTAACCACTCCCTATTATTCCATCCCGTAGCCAACCCTTCATCATTTCATTATGTAAAACAGAGGTATCTCTATCACCATGAGCAGAGGTATATTAGTTTGAAAGTTGAAGCCACTGTCACCAAGAAGCAGAGGTATATCAGTTTGAAATTTGAAGCCATTATCACCGTGAAGCAGAGGTATATCAGTTTGAAGATTGAAGCACTATCACCGTGAAGCAGAGGTATATCAGTTTGAAGATTGAAGCACTATCACCGTGAAGCAAGGGAGTATTAATTTTAAGGTTGAAGTCATTGTCTCCGTGAGCAGAAAGAGTACTAATCTGAAGATTGAAGAATAAATTATGGGCCTCATCGTAAGAACTGAACCAATAGGCACAAAATACCTGGAAGGATACCCTCAAAGCAGAGAAATGTTGCAACAAGCAGGATGGCTGCAATTCCTTGAGAAATTTAATGGCTTCCAAAAATAAGTTACTAAAACATTTGCAAGCTCATTCAAAGGAGCCGAGGTTGAAGTTGGAGATATTAAATTCACTTTCACAGAGGTTTTTATTGCAGAAGCAACAAGATTGCTTAGACATGGAGAAAGATGGTTTAAGAACAGAGAATTTCATAATGAATCATGGAAGAAGATCCTCAAATCACCAAGTATGGATGTCACTGTGTTTAAAAAGGGAATTCCAAGCTCTGCATTAAAGAATAAATGGAGAAACATGTTGCTTATCCTACAAAAATTTATCACTTGTGAAGGTAGATATGGTACTTTCTATGTTTACCATATTAGGTTGATAATGCATTTCCTAGAAGAAGAGCTTAATTTGCCCTATTTCTTGCTTCAAAGTTTAAAAAATATGGCTTCAAGTGTTCAAAGGAGAGTCCAATTCCTAGAAACAACTCTATACCATCATGGTTTGGTTAATATTCTAATTGAACACCATTTAGCTAAAACAAAAGATACTTGGGATAATTTCTTGGTGAGAAATCACTTTGAGGAACCAAAAGAGCCTTCACCTGAGCATCAGCCTACAAAGAGAAGCAGAAAATGGAGAGCCTCTAAAATTGAAACTGATAAAGCAATTCAAGATAGCAGTGAAGAAATAATCTCTGAGAAGTTGACTCAGATTAAGAGACAGCTTAAGGAAGAGAGGGTAATCAGAAAATTTGCCACAGAAAAAGGAGAGGGACCATCCCAGCCAAGAAGGAGCCATAGACTCAGGGGGAAACTAAGGAAAACACAGATCAAACAAACTGGGGTGATAAACATAGAAGATGAGGAAACATCTATTGAAGAATATGTTGAAGAAGATTTTGATGAAGAAGCCCCTGAAATTGACCCTGCACAGCAAGAAATTTATAACTATGTTGAAACATTGGAAAGGAAAGCTTCAGAGAGTAGAGATAGAACCCCTAGTCCTCCACTGTCCGAAATAGATGTGTTTAGAAGAGATAGGTACGAGATGGAAGTACTTAATAGACATATCAGGACTGAGAATGATATTCTGAAGGAACAAGTTAAACTAAAAACCAGTAGGAACTCAACCCTGTCTCTACAAATGGAAAAAGTGGAAAAGGCTAATGAAAAGTTGAAAAAGAGGAATAAGAAGTTAATCAGGGCACTTACCAATTTAAGGTTCAAGTTAGTCATCAGGAAGCCCAGAAGGCCTTTAACTTCCAGGCAAAGAAGAAGAGGGTTGGATGTTCTTGCATAAGTCTATGAGTTTATGGAATAAGTTGCATGAGGACATGCAAGAAGTCAACAGTGGGGGTATGTTGAGCCCCAAGATTTTTCTTTCTTCCATCATAATTCACTCCATTTTCTTTTGTCCATTGTTATCCCAGGCTCAAATGATCAATGAAATTATTTAAAATTACTTTAAGAATGAATATCATGGCTAACTTGCTAAGTTTTGTGATTTTGTCATTGTAATGCATTTTGAACTGAAACTAGCTACAGAATGCAGACATTCTGTAGCTAGTTGCCAATTCTGCAGTTGTCTTCACGTTCAAGCATGTTCCAGGTGTCCTCTCAGGAAAAGCCACACATGGGTATATTCCACATCATGTCCTCGGCGTTTGTTGCTCACCATGAAGAATGAATGGAATTCTGGACGTGGTTTTGTACGTGGGAACTCACACAAGGAGGCAGACTCCTAATAGGACAAGGACAGTCCAGATGTCCTTTGTCACTTTACGCTGCCATATTTAGAGTTCTAGTACGATTTTGATATGAAAAGACAATGATCCCCGTATTGTCTCAAGTTCTGTTATGAAGATTTGTTATAAATGTACTCGGGAAACCGAGAGACTAGCTCTAGATTTTGATTAGATTTCGTGGATTGACTGCTATATTTTTGAATACCGAGAATACTCTGTTTTAAGTTATTTTCCTTTAATGAAGAAGACAACATTTCTCTGAACGCGTTGAGTTGATCTTGAGTTAGATTTTGTGCTACTCTGGTGGTAGAGGGCCCCTGCCTCCTGAGCGGCTTTACTTTCGCAATTTAGATAAGTATCTTAGTTCGTTTTCAAGTTTTTGAAGTTTGCGTTCATAGTTAATTTCATTAGTCATTATAGCTATACTTGTTCTAAGAAACTCTTCCAAAATATCATTATAATGAATGAGAAATGGATGTAGTGTTATAGATTTTATTTGCAATTCCTTTCGTTCATTATCACAGTTAAACTTACTCTAGTAAACTCTTCCAAGATATCATTATGATGACTAAGGTATAACTGTGATACTGTAGGATTCAGTTTCCTGTTTACACTAAGTAGCATAACTAATCTTACTCTTAAAAGCTCTTCCAAAACATCATAACAATGAGTAGGAAATAGCTGTGATGTCTTAGTTTTTAATTGTATTTTCTTTCAGTTTTCATGTTTGCATTCAAATGCATTGAATTGTACAGCCAGGATTGTTCTAACAAGCTCTTCCAAAATACCATTCATGATGAACGAAATAGGCTGTAGAATCCCATAGATTAATTGCATGATAACTCAGTTAGGGCACTCCGGAGGCAAATTGCATTTAGTTCATGCTCTGTTATTTCGTTTCAAGTTTGATAATGGCTTTTTAATCAAGCACTGATCACTGTAGACTAGTAGCACCCTAGTTCAGTTCCAGCGTAGCTCACTGTATTTACATTCCAAGATTAGTTGCCATCCATTGCATTTTAAATTGCATTAGTTGTTAAACTTAAATACCACGGTCTTCATTATTTACAAAACTTCTTTTGTTCCAAACCTATATTAACTCATAATCATCTGGACAGAAGATAGTATCAGTCTAAGGCCTGGAGTAATTTTGCAACCTTTTTACCATTTCACAAACAAGCCTTTCCTCAAAGACTATTCTAAAAGGAAATATATAACTTTTGAGTGAGGTTTAGTGGTGTTAAACTAAGTTGCAGAATAGAATTAGGAGCTAGTTTTAGAGTAGAGATCTTATGATGTTACAAATGTTCTTTTCCAAATATGTTTCAATAAACCTTTAATCATGGATGAGATGTTGTATCATTATAAGTTGATTGTTTAATTTTTTAGTTAGGAGAATTTTTACACTTAGCTGCCCATTTCTCAAGCTCTTCCAAAATATCTTTAATGAAAGAATTGGACAAGTTAAGTTCATGTTGTGATTTATTTTCTTGAATTCATTATCAAGCTTTGTATTTTGCTAAGTCATAGTTTAGGTTTGGTTCTGTCTCAGTATTTGCATTTGTCATTTGTCATCAACAAATTAGGCTTCACTCTATTTTTAACCAGTAGCTTCTTTCCACCAGCATTTAGTTCTTTCCCTTGTGAACATACAACCATAAAAAGACCAAAAACATCATAAAACACTAGACACAATGCGGTAAGGAAGAAACACCTAGGCACATACATTGCACCACACTTCAGCAGTTTACCAACCCTGGTTGAAAATTCAATGAACTCAATTAGGAGACTAGGTTGAGCACAAACATTTTGGCGTCGTTGCCAGGGAAGTGAAAACTAGGTAACGTTTGTTTCTTAACTCCCAAAAATAATGATATGCGTAGAGAGAGAGACTCAAGGGGTAGATTCATAAGAAGGAGAAGCAAAAGTTTGATTCCTAGAACACCACTTGTTTCACCTAGACCAAGAGCTAGTACACCTTCAACTCAGACCCACATTCCATCCTTTACTGATCCTAGACTTCTAGAAAACCTAAGATCAGATATTCCGTTAGAGAGACCTTCCACTTCATTCACTGAATCTGTCTTAGAAGAAGATCCAAGGACTCCTGTTAGGGACACAGACTTTTCAACTTCCACAGAAGAATCAACCATGGAAGAAGAAGGAGGAGGAGGAGTCTTTAATGGAGAACACACATTATTTGGAGGGGGTAGAGGTAGAGGTAGAGGAGAAGGAGGTAGAGGTGCAGAAGGAGGAAGAGGTAGAAGAGAAATGGGAAGCTCTTTTGGGTTCCCTATAATAGATGAAGAAACCAATACAACCATGAAAAACATTTCACCTCTGTCCTTCCAAACTTCTATGGACTTAAAAATGAAGATCCTGAAACCTTCCTATTTGAATTTGAAATCCTGTGTAGAACTTATGACTACTTACAAGATGCTCAAAAACTTAAACTATTTCCTTCAACATTGAAAGGAGCAACATTGAAGTGGTTTATGAGTTTGATCAACAGTTCTATTAGGACATGGGAAGACATGAAACAAGAATTTCTAGAGAGGTATTTGGATTATTGTATGCCGGTCAATCATAAGGAATAAGTGTTTAAGATGTTACAAAAAGAAGATGAAAATTTGGAAGATTTGTTGGAAAGATTTCATTACAACATCAAAAGAGAAAAAATGGAAAACTTAGATCAAGACACCTTAAAAGCTCTTTTGTTGAAAACAATTAGGGATGAATGGTTGGATATCCTTAAAATTATGGGAAAAGGGGATATATCACAGCTCACATTACCTGAAATATCTGAGTTATGTATCAACCTTTCAAGAGGAAAATCTAAAACTGTAAAAGGTCCAAGAGATCCTGCTCTTGCAAGGGCAAGTAAGTCTGCTTCTGGGACAGTAAGTAGGTCAGAAATAGGACATATGCTTGATGATTTAAAATCTGACATCTTAGGGAGTCTTAGTGAACAAATAGACACCCTTAAATTACAAAACAAGCAAAAATCCGAATCTGATGCCTTAGCAATCTTTTGTCCCAAATGTAGAAAGAAACATGCCTTGAGAGAGTGCCCTTTGGATGTAAAAGTTGTAGAGACCTGTGTCATTTGTTCTGAAAAACATGAGACCAAGAATTGTCCTTCCCTTCCTGGTCTCAAAGCTGTCTTTCAAGAGGAAACTCCTACAAATTCCACAGAATCTCTCAATTTTGTCTCTAAAAGGCCTTGGCAAGGACCTCAAACACAAGGATTCCATGATCAAATGTATAACCAACCTCCACCTTGGAATTCTTGGCAGCAACCTTGGCCTCAATTTCAAAATCAATCTCAAGCTTGGGCACAAGGAGCACAAAGTCCCTATGGAAGATACTCTCAATACTATCAGTATCCACCATACCCACATTTTTCTCCTCAAAATCCTCAACAACATCATCAGAATCTAGCACATCAAAATCAACCACTTCCATTACCATTTCCTCAAAAATCAAATCAATTGCCTGCTCAACCCATACCAAACCCCAACAATAAAAATCCTCAGAACACATACATGATAGAAGGCCAACAGTTTCCAACTTATTTAATTACTCCTTTAGACCTTAGTAATGTTCAACTTAGGTCTAGAAGAATACTTGAAAAGAGGAAACCTTCTGTGATCATACAAGAACAAGATAACTCTGAGGAAGATTCTCTACGGGTGAATAAAAGTCTTGAGGAAGACACATCTTTTCAAGACACAAACACTGAAAAATTAAAGCAAAAAGAACCAATAATCTCAACTCCTGTATTAGAGCATCCATCAACATCTACTTCTACACCTCCCTTTCCAAAAAGATTACAAATTGATAGAGGTGTAGAAAAACAAATTATGGTGCCTAATTATGATTTCCTAGATGAGCTGAGAAATGTTTGCATTAAGATTCCATTATTACAAGCCATCAAGGAAATTCCAATTTTAGCCAAAACAATAAAGGAGTTGAGCATGAAGAAAACAAGAAAAAGAATAAGAGAGATCAAGAAAATTCAACTGGCAGGAAAAATAGCAGACATTATGATGGGTAAGATTTCTATTCCAAAGTATCTAGACCCAGGAAATCCAGTTGTTAAAATTCACATCAATGGAATTGAAATCCAAAACACACTCATTGATTTAGGAGCAGCAATCAATATCATGAGTAGACAAATCATAGATAAACTGAAACTTCCTAGTCTTCTCTTTACATCCACATTATTACAATTAGCAGACAGATCTGTGATTAAACTTGATAGGGTAGTAGAAGACATTCCAGTGTCCCTATATTCTTGGGAGTACCCTGTGGATTTCATGATCCTAACTCCTAAGAATAATCTAGGAGGGCATCCTGTTATATTAGGAAGACCTTGGTTAGCTATAGCTGATGCTTTTATTAGTTTTAGATCCGGTGATATGTACATCTCTGATGGTAGTTCAACTAAGAAATTCACTTTGTATCCTCTAGCTAGGACAATTACAGATTTAGATGATACTCAATGGATAGAGGATGAAGAAGACTTACAACCTCTCTTCACAATTTCAGAAATGAGTGAAGATAACAAAATTCTGAATACTGTAGAAAACTTTGAATCCTCTTCAGAATACAAACATGAACCATTTCAAGAGGGATCCAACATTGAGTTTTTGTCATCAAGACAAATGTCTCTTCATTCTATGGATAAATTTGGCAGCTCTACAAGTGAGATATTTCCAGGCAAAACTTTTAACATAAACAAGAACCTAGAAAAATCTCAACAAGAAGAGTTAGTCAAGGTATTACAGAGACATTCTTCTGCATATGCATGGGAGTACACTGACATGAAAGGGATAAGCCCCAAGACTTGCACTCATCACACCTATATAGAGGAAAATTGTAAACCAATTAGACAACTTAAAGACGGATGAATCCAAATCTTAGGGAGATTGTTAAAGAAGAATTGCAAAAATTGTTAAATGTCAACTTCATCTATCCCATTTCAGATAGTCAGTGGGTTTCTCCTTTGGTAATTGTGCCAAAGAAAAATGGTAAATGGAGGGTATGTATCGACTACCGGGAATTAAACAAAGCTACTCTTAAAGACCATTTTCCCTTACCTTTCATAGATCAAGTGTTAGATACATTAGCTGGCAAAAAGTACTTCTCATTCCTAGATGGGTTTAGTGGTTACAACCAAATCCAAGTAGCACTTGAAGATCAAGACAAAATCACATTCACCTATCCTTTGGGTACCTATGCTTACTGAGTATTGCCATTTGGATTATGCAATGCACCTACAACAGTCGTAGCCACGTAACTACAGTCGTAGCTCCTACAACATGCCTATATGTCACGCAACATGCCTCTCCACACATGTAACAGCCTACCATCGGCCTGTATGTCTCTCATTGTAGCGGGCCTGACTCCCGCCTCAAAAATCAATGTGGAGAGTTGGTTGCCCAACTCAATCCTGAATTTGCTCTCAAGCCTACCGCGCCTAGAAAAAGGCGGTACCAGTGCACCAGTAGGGGCAGGTCTCTTTGCACCGGCCTCATGATCCTCAACATCTGGCATATCCTGATTGTCATCAGGATCCACACTTGGATCATTTGGTGGCACTGGCATGTCCTCACCATCAAAAGACCCAATGTCTACAAAATATATACAAGTACACAACAATAATTATACAATTTCATTACACAATTTAATAAAAACAAGTCAAAGAACATGTTAGAATAAATTTAAATAAAACAGTAACATTACCTCTATCATCTTGCATCTCATCATCTGTGAAGAGGATGTTGGCACACCCTCGCCAATCTAAACCAGCATAAGGATAGGGGACCATAACGAAGGGATGATCATCAACATTGGCTAGCAACTCAAGTGCATCATGCGATATCCTTGCAAAAAAACTCAGTCTCGCCCCTCTTGGGCATCATCTGTCCCCACATGTGCATCTGTGCATCCAACATCAGCCTACGAGGCTTTAAAAAAAAAGTAGGCCTCGTCTCTAGAAACCTCTCAAAAAATAAACAAAAAAGCTCTGAAGCAAAAGGGAATTTGACCCTCCCTTGTGCATGAGCACGACATTTATCAAAGGTTGTACATAACTGCCGTAAAAAATGGTAAACCACCTGAAAAGTCATGGCTCCTGTACTAAAGAATCAACATAATATAGAAGCAGGCAACTAATGAGTTGCCTGTTACTGGTGTTGTGTGAAATGGTCGAAATTAGAAGTGAGAGGCACCTCACCTCCTGACTACCAAATGCAACAATTCGTAACTGACCTCCGGAGACCTAAAAATATGAAGGAGAAAATATATCCGCAATAATGTATCTCTAGGAGTACGCCAACTGACTCCCTACTGCATAGCCAACTCGAACCTTTGGGAACAAGGGAAAATCCAATCCTCTCCTCGACAACCCTGCAATGAAATAAATGTCCTTCTTAGTGGGCACGTACCACTGGTTAGGACCAACCTGGAAATCCTGTAGGTGGACATTCCACTTGTGGATAAGATGTCGCAAAAAAACACCATGGCCCTTTAGGGAAGTAGCCTCCTCATAGAAATTGAGGAGTCCTACCTACCTTAGGAGCCCCTGGGTAGCTGCTGTAATAGGGAGAGGGTACGCATCTCTCTCCCTTTCTCATGCCTCCCACAGGAAAACCATGTTATACTGGTTCGCCTGTTGTTTTTTTTGTTCCCTCTCTTCTATCCTTTCACGTCTATGAATGATTGACATATTAAATAATTTTTTTTTGGAAAAAAAATAGTCAGTGCACCACAAAAAATAGGTGTGCACCATACCGGTGCGTATTTTTTTGTCGTGCACCGGTGGCGGTGCACCAGAAAAAATCCAGCGCATCGGAGGCGATGGACCTAAAATTTTTCAATGCACCGCCCTCTTGGCATTATTCTTAAGTCAACAGTGCGGTGGTATAATAGACCACACCGTTGACTATGGACCGTGTCAGGAGGGCGGTGCGCTGACCAAACTATATGTCCCAGGGCATATAGTTTGGCCAGCGCACCGACCTCCTGGCATCATTACATAGTGAACGATGTGGTCGTTTACCAGGACGCACCATTGACCGTGTCGAAATGCAAGAATGCAGTGTGCTGGAAAAAATACCTGCCTTGGCGCTGATATTGAAGTCAACGCACCGCATTGCTGTTATTCCACAGGGTCAACAGTGCGGCTGGGTAATCGACCACACTGCACTTTTTTTAAATTTTAAAATAGAATGGTGCGCCTTTTGGTACTGCTCCGGAACCAGTGTGGATACCGTTAGCACCAGTGGTGGTGTGACCCGTAAATTTATAGGAAGCACCACGAACCGGTGCGAGCCGAACGGCTCGAGCACACCGCGCGGTTTTTTGTTTTTTTTTAAATGGTTAATTGAAAGGTTATTTACGATTCTAATCCGCTAAAAGGCTTAATTATGGAAAAAAAAGAAAAATTCCTATACAATTGGCTGTCAAGGAGGCATATTGGCTGCAGAATTTGCAAAAGTAAATTTTCCTACCGTTTTGCAAAATTCAAGTTGGAGATTGGTGGGCAATGCACAACAGCAGTGCATGCAATAGGTGCAATGGGAGCACCAATATTAGGGCGGCTCAGACAAGGATAAATGGCACCAGTGCTTGAGAGCTCTAGAGCACTAAGAAAAGTGAAAAATGTGGTTTTTTGGCCATTTTTTTTAAAAAATTTTTATGTAACCCTGTTCCAGTGCGTGGGGTTTTATAGGTGCATCAGTGTGGTTTCTTAAGACCGCACCGTGCGGTTTCGATTTTGGCGCAGGGTTTTAGGACGCACTGGCGTGGAATATTTGTAAAGCACCGATGCGCTACAATAATAAGATGCATCGAGCGGGTTTGTACGGAGTGCACAGTGTCCAGTGTGCCAATGTTTTGTGCGCACCGGTTCTTTCTCTTGTTGAATGCACCGGTGCGGTTTAGGATGATAAGCGCACTTGACGAAAAACATCCGCAGAAACCTCCACCCACCAACCTCCTCCAGCAACCTCTACTAGAAATGGATGTCTGAGGTATTTTTATAAGGGGTTCCTTAAAGATATCCACTAGAGGGTCTTTTCCTTGTAGTGCTACTAGAATTCCAGATAGCCTTCCCACACTAGAGAATTTGGCGGAAATTCCAACGGCCAATTCGTCGCTATTCCGACGCATATTCGTCGCAAGAGCGACAGTTCGGGGGCAGAAAAACCGTGGTTTTTCATGCCGTCACCGTTTCGACGCACGTAAAAAGTGTCGCACTATCGACACTTCTTCCGTCGTTCTGAACAAGCGTCACTCTTCCGACGTCTCACAAACCATCGCACCTCCGACGTTTGTAAACTGTCGCACTTACGATGAAATGTGGTTCGACGTTTGGAACTTCGCTCTTCCAACGCTTGTAAACCGTCGCAATTCCGACCCAACGTGGTCCGACGTTTTGGACGTCACTCTTCCGACGCTTGTAAACCGTCGCAATTCCGACTAAACGTGGTCCGACATTTTGGACGTCGCTCTTCTGACGCTTGTAAACTGTCGCAATTCCGACTAAACGTGGTCCGACGTTTTGGACGTCACTCTTCCGACGTTTGGAACGTCACTTTTCCGACGTTTTCATATTGTCTCTCTTCCGACGTTTCTGGGTTGTCGCAGTTCCGACGTCTACAAGGCGTCGGTAGACCGACGGAGGGTTCAATTTAAAAAAAAAAAAATTAAAATTTTAAAAGACGAGAAACGCTATTTTGAATATATTATATGAAGTAAAACAGTCCATGAAAGTGAAATAGAAGTATGTAGAATAGTAAAGCAACAGATAGAGTACCGACGTCCATTGTTCCAAATAAAAATTAAAGTACCCAAAACCCTACAACAGTGAAGTAAAACAGTCCATGAAAGTGAAATAGCAGTATGTAGAATAGTAAAGCAACAGATAGAGTACCGACGTCTATTGTTCCAAATACAAATTAAAGTACCCAAAACCCTACAACAGTGAAGTAAAACAGTCCATGAAAGTGAAATAGCAGTATGTAGAATAGTAAAGCAACAGATAGAGTACCGACGTCCATTGTTCCAAATGCAAATTAAAGTACCCAAAACCCTACAACAGTGAAGTAAAACAGTCCATGAAAGTGAAATAGCAGTATGTAGAATAGTAAAGCAACAGATAGAGTACCGACGTCCATTGTTCCAAATACAAATTAAAGTACCCAAAACCCTTCAACAGAGAAAAACGCTAATGATGTGAGGAGTGTGATATGTCCAAAATATAAAAAGACCATCAGACCATATCAATAAACCAGCAACATAGACCAGCATCTCTAGTTTTGAAGGTAGAGTGATAAACATTAATCATTTTTTTTTCACAAGAGAAAAACGTTGTTTTGAATATATTATATGAAGTAAAACAGTCCATGAAGTTATTACATTTTCACATCTGAAGATTGGAACCCAAATATCCATCCAGAAAAGTGGAAGTCCCACCCCAGACAGTGATAGAAAAATACCCCATGTCACATACAGGGACTTGATATAAAACCCGGTAATGGTCCACATGGAGATTATCGACAATATGAGAAAGCATCCAAATATGCCCGAGGCATCTATAAGAAAGTGAAATAGCAGTATGTAGAATAGTAAAGCAACAGATAGAGTACCGACGTCCATTGTTCCAAATACAAATTAAAGTACCCAAAATCCTGCAACAGAGAAAAACGCTAATCATGTGAGGAGTGTTATATGTCAAAAATATAAAAAGACCATCAGACCATATCAATAAACCAGCAACATAGACCAGCATCGCTAGTTTTGAAGGCAGAGTGATAAACATTAATCATTTTTTTTTTCACAAGAGAAAAAAACGTTGTTTTGAATATATTATATGAAGTAAAACAGTCCATGAAGTCATTACATTTTCACATCTGAATATTGGAACCCAAATATCCATCCAGAAAAGTGGAATTCTGAAGATTGGAACCCAAATATCCATCCAAAAAAGTGGAAGTCCCACCCCAGAAAATGATAGAAAATACCCCATGTCACATACAGCGACTTGATATAAAACCCAGTAACGGTCCACATGGAGATTATCGACAATCTGAGAAAGCATCCAAATATGCCCGAGGCATCTATAAGAAAGTGAAATAGTAGTATGTAGAATAGTAAAGCAACATATAGAGTACGTACCGACGTCCATTGTTCCAAATACAAATTAAAGTACCCAAAATCCTTGAACAGAGAAAAACGCTAATCATGTGAGGAGTGTGATATGTCCAAAATATAAAAAGACCATCAGACCATATCAATAAACTAGCAACATAGACCAACATAGCTAGTTTTGAAGGCAGAGTGATAAACATTAATCATTTTTTTTTCACAAGAGAAAAAACGTTGTTTTGAATATATTATATGAAGTAAAACAGTCCATGAAGTCATTACATTTTCACATCTCAAGATTGGAACCCAAATATCCATCCAGAAAAGTGGAAGTCCCACCCCAGACAATGATAGAAAAATACCCCATGTCACATACAGGGACATGATATAAAATCCAGTAACGGCCCACATGGAGATTATCGACAATCTGAGAAAGCATTCAAATATTCCCGAGGCATCTATAAGAAAGTGAAATAGTAGTATGTAGAACAGTAAAGCAACAGATAGAGTACCGACGTCCATTGTTCCAAATACAAATTAAAGTACCCAAAATCTTTGAACAGATCAAGAAAAACGCTAATCATGTGAGAATTCTAAGTAAAGTTAATCTATTAACATTGCGAATAAAATTACACCGAAGTCAAAAACATTGCCGGGCCATACTCATGGCAAATTTGTCATCAAAAAATCAAAAAATTAAGAAGACTGCCCTCATACGGGGAAACCAGTCTTGAACGTTTAATTTACAGAATTCAAAAATATTACAAAGGTCCAGCACAGTAAAATAAACTAAAAGCAGCCCAATTAAGTGGGCCTGCTAAGCAAGAAAAAAAAATTAACCAAACTACTCCTCCGGTGGTTCCTCCACGATTCGGCACCATCCTTCGGAAGGTCCAGGATCGCTAGGTGCTACCTCCACATGCATGCCACGGCTCCCCTCCCGAAGGCCCGAATGCTGGCCGGCTTTTTCCGAGCTCAGACCCGCCGGACGGGTGCATTCTTCCTCCGTTTGGGCCTCCTCGCGGAAGACCACAGTGACTACAGCTGTGATTCGTGGGCGGTTGAGAGTGCAATCAAAGGAAAATTGTGCAGTGCGCGTCGTGGGAGAAGGTGAACTAGCGGTGGGGAAGCCAGGAGCAGGGGAATCCATACGCTGGCCAGATGCTACAAGCCGACCCCGCCCACTCCTAGTATTTGGATATCGACCTAAGTAATAATCACTGGACTGGCCGGAAGTCATCTCTGTTGAGGTGCTGGAGGGAGCGTGCCGGGATTGACCTCTAGTGCTCCCCCTGCGGTAACGCATCCTATGACGCACGCAAGGCATGGGTGCAATCTCAGGTGCAGTGGGCACAAGAGACGAAGAAGCATAATTCCAATTAACAGAGGAAGACAGACAGAGACAGAACCGAGAAAAATGGAAATATGCAGCAAAGTCTAGGCAGAAGTTCCGCTGGCCACTTCTCCTTATCGTCACAGTTACCAGGTAGTGTAATCCAACAACCGGCTTGTCTGAAAAACCATGGCTAAACGCCATTTTGTATGTCGACCCATCTGCAATGCAATCAAAGGACGCCCTTCATAATGAATCTCTGATCATTAATAATGAGAGCCGAAGGCCGGATCAAATTGGAGCGTGCGGAATCGCTCAGAGGAGTGGAGTTCCGATCTTGAACAGTGTTAAAAATTAATTAATGCAGATTTGATGTGAAAAATTAATTGAACAGCGTTAAATGTTAATGCGATTGATATGAAATCGCCATATCCATGTCCCATCACCTTAAACGCCATCGAATGCACCCGTAGCCGGGAGCAGGGCAAGTTTTTATTGAGGACACGTGGCAGAAATTGATTGGAGCGGATCTTTGTTTGGGCCGCTCGCGCAGTGGAAATCCGAACCCGTAAAATATTAGGGCGAATTTGATAAGAAATTCGCGTCACAAAATTGGCCAACGTCAGCAGGCTATTTTGGAAAGCGAATTTGGTTTGAATTATGGTTTATCGCCGTTTGAAGTGCGGCGGGCTCGACTTAAGAACAATTTTCTTATAAATTTTGTGTTGGTTTTCTTTGATAATACACATATTAAAATCCCGCTTAATAAAGAGACAAAATTGTTGTGCTTTCGGAACCTGACCCGAGGATTGGACATGAGTTAACAAAAAAAAGGATAGCGGAACTAGACATGCACCCATGGTCAAGCCCTCTACCAAAACCACTAGCGGAATCACAAAAGCGGGTTGCACATATCGCACCGCTTTTGCGGAGTAGGCGGTATTTCCTATTCGCGAGCGATTCCATGGGGAATGCGACACGTGGCGAAGTGACCCCGGAAAACAACCGTTTAACCCACGCCATCGCACGTTAAAGCCCGACGTTGGAAGCCGAGCGAAATTGCCAAGAGTCGTTGATTTGGAGAAGGGCCATCGGACGATGGTCGCACGTTGAACTTGCCCGGAGGTTAACTAAGGTGTGCGGAGGATAGCCAGGTACGATACGAGTGTTTGATTGGTTATTGATATATATAGGTGGGGCCGGAGTATAATGAAATTGTTTAATTAAACAATTTGCGGATAATTAGCATAAGTCCGGAGCGTGATTGTTGTAAGGCTGGGTGGTGAAATATAGAGCCGAAAGTTCATTACAAGTTATTTATTTAAAAAGAAACGTGGAGTATAAATACAAAGTGTTCGAAAGTTAAAAATTGGTTATAAGGCTTGGAGATAATATAAAGTCGGAATATAAATTAAAGTCCAACCATTGTGGATGGTATTTATTTATCAAATTCTACGAATTTGATAAATAAACCCGAAGAAAGAAGAAGTCAATGAAGACCCAGGCTGGAGGAAAAGAACAGGGTAAACCAGGGGAAAATGCTGACAGAGCGATTGTAGACACACCAACTCTCCTTAGGGGTCCAATTTCAGTTTTGTTGCATCACACGATGATCTCTCTTCTCTGGCATTTACTTGTATTGAAGATCACTATTCTAGGAATAAGGAGTTATTTTCTCCAAAAATAACCCTAGCCAAACATTGACAATGCATCAAGGATATCTTTCTATGCTTCATAAACACATTTGTTCTACTTCTAAATCATGTCTTGGAAGTGGTTGTTGTGCTGGAAATTATTCACCAGTTGGTTTCATACCAAAGTCTTTTTCACATTTTTAGCATCCAATACATGAAAAAGATAATGGTTTAAAACAACCTAAATATTTGAAATTTTGCAAGAATTGTTTGGCACACTTTGAATATAAATTTTGAAGTCAAGTGCATGATGCTGTATAGGATCAAGTGTCATTTTGAATACCAAATGTTTCACAAAAAACTTCTCAACATGCTACCCCGCAGTAAGGATTAAATGACAATATTGCATCAACTATTTCCATAATAAAAGTGCACCTCGGCCATAAGACTAAACAACTACAAATGTTGTAGATCTAACAAGACCACACAATCAAATGTATTCCATAAGGCCAATACTGTATGAAAAATGAAAAGGAGTTTGCAACCAAAAATGCCTTAGGCAACTAATTCAATTAGATACACCAAACCATCAGCAAAAAGGAAAACCAGCCTACTCAAAAGGCAAGCGTTTACCTCCTTTGACAAAATTTTAAGTTCCGAAACAAGGGCCTTTATTGTCTTGTCAATGCCCCTAGTAATTTGAATGGGGTTTGCACCTGCTGCAACAACCTAAACAAAAAGGTTTCATTTCAAATTATTTTCCACAAATTTAAGATACAACCATTGTCATTTTTGTATTTCCTAACAAGCTCATAAATTTTGACAAAAGAACCAAAAATTTTTAATACTTGATAGCAATTTTTTCACTCAAAAACTATCTTAGACTCAATAAGCCCAACCCAAAACTAAAAAACCAAACACCATAAGACCCTACAAAAATGAATAGATGATCTTAATCCAGTACTATCGACAAAAAGTTACCTTTACACCCTCACTTATTAAACCCCGTGCTGTTGAATTTTAACTTCAACTGCTGCAGCAGAAGGACGGATGCAGCAGCAACATTTTTTTTTGGAGGTTGCTTGCATGCCATCCAAAAATTTAATTCAGCATTTAAAATTCCTGCAAGTTTTTTTTGTAGACGGCCACAGCCATATTTCTGTACAGGATTGTATTTAAACACAACAACCAGCATTAACGCAATTCACCAACCAGAAATTAAACAAACAGAAATTTACTCGACAGTTTTGTAAATTCAAAAGGAGGACACGTGGAGCATTAATATTGGATCGCATGAAATTGAAGGGAATCTGAAAACCTGAAAACTGGACCCGAATTTTTTATAGGGCACATTGGATTGAGAATTCAAGTTAAAATTAGGCAGACGTCAGCATCCCATTTTGGAACACGAATTTGGTTTGAAATTCAATCTATTCAGAATTTTGAAGTCCGACGGAAAGGGTTCTTTAATGTTTTGATAGTTTAATATATACATATGTTTTAAACATATGTTATATATATATCATATGCGAATGAAAGGTGGGCCATAGAATTTAGTTTTAATTTTATTTTTTTTAAAAGAGGGTTTATTATAATATGTTTTATATGTTACGGCATATAAAAATAAAAAGGTCGAAAAATCTTGGTAGTTTTTTTTATAGATAGTACGTAAATTTTTTATTACACAGCAGTGTGTAAAAAGTGAAAGACTGAGTGTAACTTTTTAAGTGTGTATGCACAGCAGTGCGAAAGGGAAAAACACAGCAGAGTGTTTTAGAGACAGAGTATGTTTGTTTTGAACAGACAGTGAGTTGGTTTTATGCATTGCGTTTTGTAGCAGTCATAATTTTGTAATCCCTCTCAGTGAGGAAGTAGTGTAATAGTTTTTTTTTGAGTTAGTGAAGGGAATAGAAGTTTGTTTTCAAAGTATTGAAACTCTGTCTCCTGTCAAAGAAATTTTTATTTTCTGTGTGTTAGAGGAAGGGAGATTTATGGGTGGTTCTTAAGAATCAACCAACCATTCAGAACATGCTCATCAATCCAAACCATAAGTATTATGTGACAATATTCAAGCAGGCACTCAATCGGATTTCTGAAGCTATGTTAGAGAAACCCTAAACTCTCATTGAAAATAGGTGAAATGTGGCACCACTCAGAGATTGACATGTGCCAATTGGTACAAGTGGTAGAAAATTGGCATGCTCAAACAACGAGGTGATGCAAGAATGACATGAGGGAGAAAATATCAGAAAAGCCCCAAATCTGGAGAACTAAAGCTCATCACCAACCCGAGATTGACAACTTTACATGATGTAACCTATGAAATCGTAAATGGAGAAATCAGAGTAACAATAAAGTAACCTATGTAACAATAAAGTCGGATTCATCCTGGGAGTGGTAATGGGAGAAATCATAGTGAACAACAGGAAACATGCAGAGTTGCTTACAATCAAATAGATGAAAAAACACATACTAAAAACCTAGATAATAATCATGAACAAGCTTAATATTGAATTATGAACTGTAAAGGAACTTACAAAATGTGACATTACGAACCTGGTCAAGCGCACAAGCAAAAATATCCTGGACATGACCCTGGTTGACAAGTTGCATTGCTCATGATGCAAGAGGATTTGTACCTGGACTGCCAAGTCAATCAAAATCCATCATTATCTATACAAGAAATACAAGTAATTGATGTAGTATTTTTTACTCTAAGATGCATTCTTATGATAATGTTAGAACATATGTTGAAAATGTCAAAACATACCTGAATAAGCTCCTCTTCATTTCAAGAATAATTTATTGGAGTCGCATGAACTTGGAACAAGCCTCCCACGATCCGAAAGAGTAGCAACTAAGTCAACAGTGACTTTTTTGTTGCTACACTGGATCGAGGGAGGTTTGCTCCAAGATTAAATTGCTCCAATAAATTATTCTCTACTAAACAGGGCCAACCACGTGAAGGTGGAAGCTCTTATGGCCCCTCCCCCCCCCTCACATCACTCTCAATTCCCCAATACCCAATCTATATTTAATTTTTTACTTTCATGAGCATAAAAAAAATATTCAATAACTAATAAAAAAACAATTCAACAAAAAGTACGCAAGGAAACATTGCAATTAATGCTTGACATAAAAATAGTATGATAAATGAGTTTTTATATAACGCAAAAAACGTTCCAAGTATGGTAACATTTGTCTTATAATAATACAATATTTTACACTATCAAATTTTCTTTTTCTTCTTCCTATTTCTAAAGCTCCTAATTACATCATCAATATCATCGTGCTCTGCTCCTGTTTCGTGCCTTTCGACCCGCACTGCTGACCTAGTTGCGTAGTCACGATGTATGGTCTCATCCAGTGACGGGGCATCGCCTACAAAAAAAGATAATATTAAATTTTAATTGTCAGTTTTTAAATATCATTGAACTAGTTCGGTAATATTAATAAAAAAAATTGCAATGAGATTATTTACCTGGTGCACCAGTTGTCGCCGCTGACCTAGTTGCATTGTCACGATGTCCGGTCTCATCCAGTGACGGGGCATCGCCTCCAAAAACAGATAATAATTAAATTTTAATTATCAGTTTTTAAATATCATTGAACTAGTTCGGTAATATTAATAAAAAAAATTGCAATGAGATTATTTACCTGGTGCACTAGTTGTCGCCGTTGGGACTGTTGCCCTGTCTTCCTCTTTGGTGGTAAGATCCTCAAGGGAAACATTCTCTGTCATTTAAACAAAAAACGTTATAAGGACAACCATCAAGGTATAATTAGAAAAAATTATAAGTGGAAATTAATTACCGTCACGGCCCTCACTGATAGCAGCATTGTCGGCCTTGTCCCCACTACAATGATCAGGTTGCACGAGAGGATCATCTACATCTGGCTCTAAAACTGGGTTATTTACCTCGTCGGTAGTGTTGCTCCCCTGATTTAAACAAAGTTGTTAGACATTAAATTTATGGACGAAACAAAAATATTGAAAGGTTAATGTTTTACCTTATCAGGCATTGTAGATCTTGGGACCTACCCCAAGCTTCTGCGACGTTCAACTACAGCTTGATAGCCAAAACAGAAAGTGATATTTTTATCTTCCTCTGTAGTTATTGTTCCGAAGTCATCACCCTACATTATATATGATTGTGTATTTTTAATCATATCCGATAGGATTACAAAAACGTTGGAAGGCGATACAATTAATTATAAGATGTTTAGCTACTTAATTACAATTCTTGCAGCTAATTTCAAGTAGCCACCCTGGCCGAGCTTGTGATGGCCCTTTTTCTCTATCCTAGCTTTGGTTGCCTTTGAGGTGTCATGCAACCTAGCATCAAAAGATTGAAGTCAGATATGACGTAGCACACTTTTATTTTAGACATAAAGAAAATTAAAGCTATTGAATTAAAGTTGTAATTTACCTTGCGGGTCCAGTTGGTATTTTTCCTTCTTTCTTTGCCCTTTTCTCTTTTCCGTCATGGATGAGTGCTCTCCACTCACTCTCTGAAACTGCGAGAGGACGCTCATATCTAGGGTTAAATTGCAATTGCGTCCTATAGGTGTCCCTTGTATATTTCAAATATTTGCCGGCTACCTGAGCCACCGCTTTTCTGTCAAATGTGCCGACCCCAAAAAGGGCTTCTAGATAATCTAAAAGTTCTTTTTTCAGGTTGGAATTCTGGGAATTCCACCCTGTACGTATGGTTGGAACAAAAATTACCAACGCATGGCTCTCCAGAATCCTGTAGAACTCATTGTTTCCTACACAGAATAAAACCAAAAGAAAAAGAAGATATTATCATTAATTTAAAAATAAAAATCATGATAAATATGTTTTAGATAAAGTACATGAAATAGTTAAAATATTAAAATTTACCTGGGAGTTGTACATGCTTTATAGGGACACCCTCATCGTCCACCAACAACGTGCCATTAATGGTCCCTGTGGAGCTGACACGTGTAGCTCCAGGAAACGCAATAATGTAGTTGGCCATATCAGCCTCATCATTGCCAACACGTTCAGCGGTTGGCTGGGTGTTTTCTTAGGTAGGGTGTGTTTCTTGGCTAGCACCTAAAGGAGTAGAAGGTGTACGAGAGGGTTTTTGGGCAATCTCTTGCCCTTGTGTCCCACTACCACCAACACCGGGTTCAGCAAATGCCAGAAAACACTACATACAAAAGAAATTTTTGTTAGTTTAGTCAATGTAAAAATTAAAAATCAAACTATCACAATTCATCTCATGCAGAACAAAAAAAATATCCTTTTGAATTTTTATTATTACTTGATATATTTCTAGCTGCCTCATAAGATTTTGTATCCTCTCTTCTGTTTCAGGTGTTTGAGGCGCGTCTATCAAAGTATTAAATTCTGACCTTGCATCTCGTGCCTTTTTTTGCAACAAGAACACTGGAGATAGGGATGAAGAAAGCTCTTCCTCAAAGAGGGAATCATCAAGCGTACCATGGCTAGGTGTCTGCATATTTGAACAAAATTAATATTATTTCAATTATGTAAATAACTAAAATACCTGAAGATAGAGCAATGCTGGCACTTTACATGTTCTTCCGCTCGCCTCTTTCCGCGATCATCCCATCTCGGGGTTGTTCCTGCACTGCTCTGATCAGTCTGCCACATTGCAATAAAATTATAAATGTAAAAACTTGAAAACAATATCTAACTTGAAAACACAAAATGAAAACTGAAATAATTCTAATAAGACACCGGAAGACAGAGTTAGAGTTTCAAATATGCCTTGCATTGAATTCAGTCCTGGAAACATGTCATTGCACATTAAGGCACCCAAACATTCAATCCACAAATGATATATTTATGTAGGCTTCTCCTATTTTGGGAAAACACCATACCTATAATGCATTCACTTGCATGTATAAAGGGAAAGGAAAACATGTTTTCATACAACGGTGACAAAGGCATCTTGGGGAAAGGTATCTTCACTTTTTATTTATGTTGTTCACCCACACCACTCTTGTGTTTTCACTAATCCTGTTTTGTCATTTTTGGATTCAAATTAAGTTAAGGCCTTAAGTATTTTTTGACCTTTCGGTGTAGTTTTTATAAGTGGCATGTAAGGATTTTCCATTAATTCTGCACTTTTTCTCTTCATGCGCATGTTTCCCTGGAAATCAAATGCATGATTTAGTCCCATACATTTAACAAGTTGTTGGATAAACTCCATAGGAAATATCATGTTTCCTATTCAATCAAAATTTATCTCAGTTAGGGTAGGTAGGAAGGTTTTCCCCTTGTATTAATAGGGCACTTCTAGCTTGCATTTTTATTATATCTTTCAAATTTAGTGTCATTTCAATTAGGACATGATTTTTTGCAACTTTCAAGGTGAGAATGAACAAAGACAAATTTTTGTGATGGATGACTGTATATGACTCCATGGCCAGAGGAAAAGGCACTAATCTACTTCTTCAAATATCTATAGTTCTCATTCACCTCATACGAAGATGGTCCCTGATTTTGAGCCAAATGTTGCAGCAAAAAGTTCCCCCCCTCCATAATTTGATAGTCAATGGAAATTTCTTAAATTGATGATGGGGCAAGATTATGGAACATTGGCACATACATATTTAATGGAATTCCAAGATCATGATATATGTTTGCATATGTTTATGGCAATGTTCCACCAAGTCCCCTGGAGGTGGGAGCGAGGGGACGAGGGAGCGTGGGAGCGGCCTATGCAAAAGCTCCCTACCAATTTTCAGGAAACGTGGGGGGACGTCGGGGTCATAAAAATTATAAAATTTAATATTTAAAATGTAACTATATTTTTGCAAGGAATGTATACACAGTCATCATACACTTGCATCATGAAAGATAAATCATAAATGATAAAATTACAAATCGATGAATGATGAATCATATAATTGAAACAAATTTAAAAGTTAGAAGTTAAAACATACATCATACAATCATGCATGTAAGTTTGTAAGTTTGTAACTATATAATCATTAATGTAACTACTAACAATTTTCAATGAAAATAAAGTTTAAGATATCATATGACATATTATATTAAGATTCAAAATAGAGTTTAAACTGAAGTTTACAACTCAAGTCTGAAACATAAAACTTAAACGCAAATAAGTTATGTCTGAAACATAAAACATAAAACATAACATATGAATATCAAATGATATCATCATACTGATAACTGAGCATAAATGCTCAAGTTAATGCCCCACTAGTCTCTGCATCCAACTTCTGCACGAATATATCAAGATCAACCATGTCACCATCTGAATCAGAATCACTTGGATTCTCAAATATGCTAAGTGGCACATCAAATTTTAACACGAAACCATAAACTAAAAGGGGTGGTGAGGGGATGTGAGGGGGCGTGAGGGAAACATCCCCTAGAAGTCCCCAAGACCCCGGAGCGCGAGGGGGTGAGGAATATAGACCCCTAGGTGGGGGGGCGAGACCCCGTGTAACACTGGTTTATGGAGGTGGTGGAGCAAAAAAGAGCTCAAATAGAGCTGAAATTTTTCACATAAAAAGGACTGTGGGCTTGACTAATGGTTCCATTTAAAAAATGATATCTAGACAGAGAATAAGTGTAGCATGCAAACATGCATTGAAAATCCATCTGATTTTGCATTGTATTACTTATGATGGATTCAAATTTGGGTTTCAAAATGCCAGGTTATGGCATGATTTTGTCGAGAAACCCTTAGTTTGATTCTCATGTTGGTTTAATTTATATTTTAAGTTTGTTTTGTAGTCTTTGGGTGATAGTAACTCATGAACTAGGTTACCAATGTGTAACAATCATATTTCAAGAATAAAGTTGTGATTTTTTTATATTATTATTATTATCTATTAGCTACGAGTATTGACACCTAATGCCCGGAATTTTGACATCTTGATAGCATGGATAATTTCGAAAATGTTTCTAGTAATGTTAACATAATAACTATCATTACGTGTCTTCACTTTTTTCACCATAATAGACCCGTGATATGGACTCATCACACAACTTCATATGCTATGTCCCAACAAGTTCAAACTGGTTGAACCTACCTCATAGTGTGGTTATTAAGGACAAGTTGCTTGGTATATAACGCGATAGCATAGACCACGTTGTAGTTCTAAAAAGAATCCTCAAGTGTCAAAAAAACTTCACAATATGTTCTACTATAAAGCCTTTTGGGATACCTGAAATAATATATGTATCATTGATGACTTTTAAAGTATGACAAGATCCAGGGGGAAAGGAAATCAATGGAAGAGTGATCCACCAATGAGAACCTAGAATTTAGCATCAGATGAGTTAGAGTCTAGGAAATTGAAACCCTATAATTTTAATTAGTGATGAAGGACATCATATAGGTAATTATATTTTCATGTAGAATAATCTGTGAATTCAAATTGAAACTACATAATATGAAAGGCATACCATAAATTTTTCCACGTAAGTCCAAACAACCTATAAAAATGGAAAACCTTCTTTTTCCATGGGAAATAATTTACCTTTCCTTTTCAAGGCAATCTAAATCACAAAAAATATGAACTATACTGCACACATTCTTGGATAATGTGAAAGTGGAAAAGGAATACCCTACACAAGTGATGCACACATGTACATTTGAACACTAATAGATTTTTGTAGTTGAAATGCAATGCTTGTTTTCATTTAAATGTAGGGTTTTTAAAGCAGGGAGAAATAATGGCCGCCAAATTAATAAGCGTTTCTTTGGGAAAAATTTAAATCTTGTATTGGGTGATGAAGATAATAGAGGGTATTGAATCTTGATTCTTGACATATAGAGAGAACCCTACAGCCTAACACAATCCAATGGAATTGACCAAAAAAACCCAAATAGAGTCAACCCTACTATAGGAGGAAGGGCCTGCAGTAAGAACTTACCATTTTGCAAGAGCCGAGGGAGAATGTTGTTCTGCAAGAGCTGAGGGCGAACGTTGAGGGCGAATGTTGTTCTGCAAGAGCTGAGGGCGAACGCTGAGGGCGAATGCTGAGGGAAAATGTTGTTCTGCAAGAGCTGAGGGCGAATGCTGTTCTGAAAGAGCTGAGGGCGAATCCAGGGTGAATGCTGTTCTCCAGGAGCTCAGGGCGAATGCTGAGGGCGAATGCTGTTCTGCAAGAGCTCAGGGTGAATGTTGTTCTGCAAGAGCTGAGGGCGAATGCTGAGGGCGAATGGTGTTCTGCAAGAGCGGAGGGTGAATACGCGCGTGATATCAGACGTTAATGTAGCACACATGTACATTTGAACACTAATAGATTTGTGTAGTTGAAATGCAATGCTTGTTTTCATTTAAATGTAGGGTTTTTAAAGCAGGGAGAAATAATGGCTGCCAAATTAATAAGCGTTTCTTTGGGAAAAATTTAAATCTTGTATTGGGTGATGAAGATAATAGAGGGTATTGAATCTTGATTCTTGACATCTACAGAGAACCCTACAGCTTAACACAATCCAATGGAATTGACCAAAAAAACCCAAATAGAGTCAACCCTACTATAGGAGGAAGGGCCTGCAGTAAGAACTTACCATTTTGCAAGAGCTGAGGGCGAATGCTGTTCTGCAAGAGCTGAGGGCGAATGATGAGGGCGAATGCTGAGGGAAAATGCTGTTCTGCAAGAGCTGAGCACGAATGCTGAGGGCAAATGCTGTTCTGCAAGAGCAGAGGGCGAATGCGTGCGTGATATCAAACGTTAATGTAGCTAATGCGACAAATACGAAACAATAAAATCATTTTTATGTAGCGCGCATATAAGTTTCGAATTTTTATGTAGCGCGCATATAAGTTTGGTATTTTTATGTAGCGCGAAAATAACTGTCGCTATACCGAAGGCGGAAAAGGCGTCGCTATTAGGACGGGTGCCTCCAAACGTCGCAATGGCGACACCTAGACATTGTGTCGCAGTTGCGACGTTTAGAGTCGCCTCAATAGCGACGCTTTGGGCCATGGTGTCGCAATTGCGACGTCTTCCTTTAAACGTCGCAATTGCGACACATTTTTAAGTGTCGGTATTGCGACACCTTTCTATAGATGTCGGTATAGTGACGGTTTCGGGCGGGATGGAAAAAATTTGGGAAAATTTCCGACATTTGGTCAAAAGCGTCGGAAACAGGTGTTGGAATTTCCGCCAAATGTAGTAGTGCCATAGGGATGATATTATATTGGTTGTCCATTCTCAACTGGATTAGTGAGCATTGCAACTTAGGCTTTCCCATTCTGTCCCAAATTTTCTTAGGAAACACATTGGAATTAGATCCTAAATCCACGATTACCTGATCCATATCATAGTCCCCGATCTGCGCAGTTAGTCTCATATCCCTTCTTGTTCTCTTCTTATGTCGATTCAACTTGTTGACTACGTGTTTCTCACTTCACGGCTCTTCTTTACCAGTGTAGTATTCTATTAGCTCCCGGATTCCTTGAACAACCTTCTAATCTCTCAATATCTTCATACAAGTCTACAAAACTAATCTTAATATAGCTAGATCAACTTCTTTCAATTGAGTAGTTACTTCAGCATTTTCCTTCTTTGGTATCAAGTTCTGCATTGGCTACGTGCTAGATGTTGAAGTTCCCGGATCCATGAAACTTTGCTTCACCTAGAGGAATTATTCTTTTTCTGCCTGAATACTGAACCCAAGGGCTCCATCGACCTCTTACCTTCAACTATATCATCTCCTGTCGTTGCGCCACTTCTTGTTATTATGTTGATGCACGTGTCATCTTCCCTTGGTTCAACGGTCATCATCAGCAAATTATGCGTAGGGTGTTGGTTTATTTTATCTTCCATATTTTTCATAAGGACCGAACCTTCTTCTATCACATGATCAAAATATTTACAATACTCATAGATGGAGGTAGGATTCTAACAATCTCGTGTGAAGTGTCTTTGTTCACCGCAGTTGTAACAGATGAGTTGTAAATAATGGTTACTTAAATATTGTATCACAAGTTAAGAATTATGACAAGGGGAGTAAATATGACAAGGAGAAACATGATGACAGGGGGAGCAACATATGTGGGAGTTTCCACTGATTTAAAAGGGGAAGAGATGTCGAAAGGTGGAGAGTATTTCCATCAATGACAAAGGGGGAGATTGTTGGATAAATTTTTCATTGATTTCAATGTGATGACAAACCTTATCATTGTTGAATCCAACGCTAGGTATATGAAATATTAAAAAAACCTATGTACATGTTTAAACCCTAGGTGTACCCTTATTAAAGCAAGCCTTAATATGCCCTAGATGAATAAGTATATGCTAATGGTGATAAAACCATAGGTGCATGGAGCCCTAGAAATTAGTGGCATGATACAATTAATGGTCAAAGACAATTTTCCTTGTGTTTGAAGAAATTCCACTGATGTTGACAAAGATGGGTGCAAATCTATAATGAAGAAGAATACTATCAAGGTGATGGAACACAACACATCAACAATAAATGCCATGATTATTTCTGAGTTCCTCATTCCTGCTGCTACAATAAATTTACTCTTAATGGTAATCAATATTAGGACTTCTGTAAGTATCCTCACACATTACTCTTGAAATTATTGTGCCTTCACACTTCGAATTGCTAAGAAATAATAAGGCTATGGGATTTCAGAGACGATGCTTCAAAAAGGGCTAAGGATGCTTTACTAATGTAGGAAATTAAAATTGTTGGTGGTACAGACAAATCAAAACCTCCACTCTATGACATTGATGGGGTTCACTATTATTGTTCATGATCACCACCCATCAAATTTTAGTACTATTAACACTAGGATTTCTATTGGTGCCTTTGCATCAATACCTTCCATTGCATATAAAATAAATAATGAGAGAATAATTCATGTAGGGAAGCTATTATCTTTTGGGACTAGTAATCTAACCCTTGTTGGATCATCATTGTATGACTCAAGTCTCCATGCTGATCATTTTTGTAGTATGAAGGAAGAGGTCAGTAAAGCTATATGATGCATTTTGGTGAAGTTGATAAAAATCATGTTACAAAATTTGTATACGGGGCTAAGGATTTCTCAAATTCATTTTCCTTGAAAAATAATCATAATTTTGAAGAATTTTAAGCCACATATTCATGTTATACTTAACTTCGTTCAACGCCATTTAAACAAAATTTAATTAAGAAAAACAATATCAGGTCGGCTCCAAGATATGTTTAGGCCAACTCCTTAACCAAGAAACATGTCTCTTCGCATAGGGGAAAAATAATATAAATTAGTGTATAAAGTTCCTCCATGGATGATTAACTCAGATCAACTACAAAATACAAAAGAACAATGAAGGAGTAAAGGATTATTTGGACTTCCTTTGGGACATAATATTTTATTAAAGAAACATGTATTTGGTTGTTGGTAATTTATGTTGCAAGAAAAGTTTGGATCTATGACCTTAGCTCACACAAGAAAAGAAGTGCAGATTAGAACAAATAAAGGAGTTCACAACTTGTGAAGTGAAGGAGGAAAACAAATAGAGTTTGGTTTAGAAAATTAATTGGTGGAGAACTCAAGAATTCAAACATGGTTGGATATATGGTAACTTTGGTTTGGAAAACGAATTTGTGGAGACCTAGTACCCTCGAGAAACAATAATTTAAAATATGTTTTGGTATCTTTTTCAACCTATGGAGATTGTTCATGTATAACTTAGATCTATAGTGCAATTTCAGAGTTCAGACATGTATATACTTCAGACTTGTAGAAAAATCTCAGGTCAGACTTACTACAAACAACGATTCTATTTGGAGCTTAGTGATAACTTTTGTGTTATGACTTGTTACAAGATTAAATTATGTTTGGTGTTATTCATAACTTTTACAACCATCATCCTCATACTTTTTCATCAGGCTTATACATCTCAGATATATGGGAAAATTCTCAAATATCTTGGAATAATGTAGGAAAGATTACAGGGCAGTAGACCTGTGGCACTACTGTGAGGTTAGTATTGCCTTCTGAAAATAACTAGACCAAACTGAAGCTTGTTGAGGATAATCTAAAGTAGGCTTAAGCAACCTCATTGAAGTTTTCTTGAGCATACAACCTTGGCTACTTGTGGAGCATTGTTGAATATATTCTTGGAACTTTGAAAAATAGTGGAAGCATCTTTGGAAGACCCGCTGAAGCATCTTGAAGACACCTCTTAAAGACATCTTGGATACCAACACTTAAATAATTGTCTTGTTGAAGCAACATTAATATCACATCTTGAAGCCCTAATAGAGTAGTCCTTTTGTAGAAGATTGAAGTGCCATGAAGAGTTTTGGAGACTCCTATTGAAGTTTTTGAAGCTTACCTTTATCCTTGAAGAAGATTTGAAGATGTTGTAGACCCTTTGAAGAAGCCATTGAGGAATTTTAATGTTTTTGAAGTAGTGTTTGAAGCATTGTTGAAGCCCTTTCAAGACATCTTGCAGATATTTTGATGTTGGTCTTGTAGACCACTTGAAGACATCTAATTTGGAGCCTTATTAAAGAATATCATTCAAGGCTTGTTGCAAAATATATTATAAGCCTTGAAGAACTATTGAACCCACCTTGAAGAAAATAAGCAAAGGGTTGGAGCCTTAAAGTGTTGGAGTCCTCAAGAAGACCGAGTCGGAGCCTAAGCCAACATAGAGGATTGGAGTCCTCAAGAAGACCAAGTTGGTGCTTGGTGAAGTACATGTTGGAACTTGGTTTATTTGAATATTGGAGTTTGAATAACTTGGTGCTTAGTGAAGTACAAGTTGGATCCCCGTTTATTTGAATATTGGAGTCTTCATCACAGACTGGAGCCCTAAATAATTAGTGTACAAATTTGAATTTGATTATAGTAAAATAGGATTGGAGTTCTCCTTGTTTTTATTAATAAAGTTATTCTTTTGTTATATATATTTTGTGTTCTTTTTTTAAGTGATCCTAAATAGTAATAAATAGAAATTGTAAAAGGAAATATTGATTCACACCCCCTCTTAGTATTTCCAATAGGTTTAAAAATCAGAAAGTCAAAGGCAAAGTGTGGAAGAAAGTTCTAAAGGACTCGACTCAAGCAGGGAATTGGAATAAATTGATACCAACGACAAAATCCAAGAGGAAGTGGTGAGATATACTATTCATGCTCCATAAATATGTGACATGTGAAGGAAGGTATGACCTTGTATTCTTTTACCACCTTCAATTATTAATGCATTTTGAAAAAGGGTATGAAATCAATGTACCATTTTATTTTCTCAATATTTTGAAGAAGATGGATCTTAATATAAAAACTAAGTTCCAAAAACCCTAAGATAAGGTTATACCATTATGGTTTAGTAAATATCTCGATTGAATCCCAATTGTAGCAACAAAATCATAATTAAGAAGAATTTCTAGCGAGAAATCACTTCAAAGAAGCACCTTAAAGATGAGAGGTTAAGGTTCAAAGTGTAGGAGTACCAAATCAAGGGTTTCTAAAGAAAAATGTTCAAAACCTGAACTTATATATCTCAATGAAGAAACAAAGCAATAGGCTTGAGAGTTCAAAGCACAATAATATTAAAACCAGGGATTCTAAGGTAAAGATTTTGAAATCCATACCTTTAGATCTCAAAAAATAAATGAAAGAAGAGGTTATATGTTTCAAACATTGAGTCAGTTAAAAATAGAAGGAAACCACAAGTAAAGAAGGTAAAATGGTTTTGAGGTACAAACAAGGAGCCACGAGATAAAAATACAAAATAAATATAAAGAGATGAAACTCTAGCACAAATTCCTTGTAAGAAATCTAAAGTGATTGAATAAAAATGGATGAATGCAAGGAGCATGGCCAAGGGCCTAAATACAAACACAAAAGACAATGATGAGGCTCAGAATCAACCAATAATTGAAATTAAGGACTTTTATGAGGAGCATGGAAACTTACAAATAAAATAAATCTTTGAAAATGACAGAAAGAAGAAGCCAAGGATAACAAATAAATCCATTATGTTTCCACCATCACCAATTCCATAAACATAATTGAGTAGCCAAAAATTGATACTACACAATATGAAATATATGACTACATTCAGGCTTTAGAAAAGAAAGATACACTGGTACCAGATTACAAGAAGGTATCATTTACCCCTGCTTGCACTCATGCACCATATGCTTCTAAATCTTTCAAGGAAGATGAGAAAGTAAAGAAACTAAACTAAGAAATCAAAGAATTATAAGTCTTAGAGTGTCACATAAAGGATGAAAATCAAACATTGAAAAATTAGAATTAGAGGATGTTGAAAAGAATGCAGAGTTGACATCGAAAGAACCAAAAACTCAAAGAAGCCAATAACATATTTCAATTTGAAAATTAAGAGCTTGGATGCTAGAATTTTGATGAAAAGGCATAAATGACCAATTTCAATGAATAAGCAGAGGATGCTAAGTAGAAATTTGGATATTCTAATCCAAGCCATAAAAATTTTTGTGTAGTAGGGATGAACTCACAATTTTTGAAATTTTGACTTCGCATGAGGACATGCAAAACCTCCGGTGTGGGGGAAATGTTGGACTCTTTAAATAAACTCTTTTTGTCACCATTTTTTTCATTAGAATTTATAATACCAACTGCCTTACACTACATTTTGTCCTTTTTGTTATAAACTCATTATCTGAGCTGCAAGATCATATACCAAGAAATGTCCAAGGTAAAATGTCCATTCTTTATATATTTTCATTTATTGTTTTTGTAAAAAATAGTTTACTTTTTTTTTGATGAGATAGATGCAAGATCATCAATTATGTGGCTACATGCAATTTTGTAGCCATTAACAGATCATGTAACCGAATTACAATTCTATGTGGGTATGAGCATACCTGAATGAGACAGGGATTTGAAGGTGACCACAAATGTAGACTTGAAGCTTATCCACCTATCAACTTCACTCTAGCATGCTCTAGGTCAACAAAAGAAAAAAGTCAAAGCTACATTCAATAGAAACAATGTGATGGAAAAATAACTGGATTAGTGGTAGAGCATTTGATGGGTGGGAAGACATTCAGATCAATGGAAAAATTCATGGCGGTAGAGTCCCAATTGATAAACCGTTATCAGATAATGATATCATGTATGAGAAATTCATGCACTAATATCATGAATTTCTCATACACGTATTAAGACTCTGGTTTGTGCATCCATAAAATACGAGAATAAAATTTGGTTGTTATGAGAACCCACATATATATCTCTAATGATCTTCATTTGAATATATAAATTCATGTACTATGAATTGAAAAGACAACCCTTTTATTTTGAAAATAACTCTATACTTTAGTATTATTAGTGATATAAAATTTTGTTGTTCATGAATTAAATTTGTAGTGAATTTCCTCTTTTAGTTTTATAAGCTCAGTCTCATATGACTTTCTCAGCAACGATCATCAAGCCAAGAGGCCCCCCTAAGTGAGGATTGTGTTTATTCTTGTTATTTTCTATTATGTACTTATTCATTTCAATTGTGTGAGTTTATTTAAATTCAATTCTTTATTTCTTGCTACTTACAACTTGTATGGACAACGATACTATTCACACGAATGATTAATTAAATTGATAGAACCAAATGGTAAATTATGTAATTGTTTTGCAGCAAGAAATATTTAGAAGTTGATGATATATATGTGTTTAGAATTGTGAATGTGCTCATTTCTTTGAATTCACATTTACTCTATGTATGTATTTAAACGATAGATATATTTTAACGAAATTACTTATAAGTACTTTAGAAACTAAATCTTGCACATATTTTGCATAACACTTCATAATCTTACAAACTTGGATTGATGATTAAATGTAATGAAATACTAGAATAAAAAGAATTGAATGAATTTTTTTGGCGTCATTTCCCTCACAACATCATGCAAATCTAAGGATAAGTATCGCCTGTACTTCATCCTGAACCATGGCTAGAGTGCTATGAGGTAGACCAAGGACACTGATCATACCCCTCAAAATATGTTTGGTCTCCTTCACGTACAACTCCACTATACATATGTGGGTTGTCCGGTCAAAACTTATAAATGCATAAAAAATTGTGAAAGCATCCATTAGTATGATCCATAAAAGGATACCCACTATCTGCATCAATGCAAAAGCATAAACATAAATCACAATGTGACTCAAACTGTCATATATGGGTTGTTTCCATAGTCCTATTTTCTTGCCACACTAAAAAAATATTCATTAAAGGTTTATAAACTTGATATAAATATCATCTAGTAAACATAATAAATGATCACATATAAATGCCATAATCATCATCATCATAATGAAAGTAAAATATCATAATATCATGAAATACATGTGTCATCAAAATACAGAAAATGTCCATATCATCATAATGATTTCCTAAAATAATAATTTATAATTCAAATGATTTCTCAAAGTTAAGAAAGTGTAAATATCATGTCAACTAGAGTGGGGCACTACATAAACCCCTTCTTAAATCTAAAATTCATCACGAAGTATCAAAATAAGAAAGGAAAAAAAATGACACATCCCCTTAGCATAAACCCAAGTAGTTGAACTGGGATTGTAACTATCCTACTATACCTTAACTTGTTACACCAATCATCACCTAACACTACAAAGAAAATACCCTCTAGTGGATGTTTTTGAGGAACCCGTTATAAAAATACCCCAAACATCTATTTATAGCAGAGGTTACTAGAGGAGGTTGGCGAGCAGAGGTTTTTGCGGATGTTTTTCATTCGGTGCGCTTATCATCCAAAACCGCACCGGTGCGCTCAACAAGAGAAAGCACCGGTGCACACAAAACATTGGCACACTAGACACCATGCACTCCGTCCATACCCGCCCGATGCGTCATATTACTGTAGAGCATCGGTGCTTTACAATTCTTCCGGACTCGTGCTTCATAAAACACCGCGCCAAAATAGAAACTGCCCAATGCGGTATTAAGAAACCACACTGGTGCGCCTATAAAACCCTACACACCGGAACAATGCTAAATAAAATAAAAAAAATTACGGCCAAAAAACCACATTTTTCACTTTTATCAGTGCTCCTGAGATCTCAAGCACCATTGCAATTTATCCTTGTCTAAGCCGCCTTGACATCGATGCTCCCATTGCACCCATTGCACACACTGCTATTGTGCATTGCCCACCAATCTCCAGCTTGCATTTTGGAAAACGATGGGAAAATTTTCTTTTGAAAATTCTACAGCCAATATGCCTCCTCGACGACCAAATGTACAGGTATTTTTCTTGTTTTTCCATAATTAAGCTTTTTAGTGGATTAGAATTTCAAATAACCTTAAAATTAGCTATTTAAAAGAAAAAAAATTTGTCTCGCGGTGCGCTTGAGCCGTTCGGCTCACACCGTTAAGTGGTGTTCCTGTAAAATTTACAGGCCGCACTGCAACCAGTGCTAACAGTATCTGTACCGTTTCCGAGGCAGTACCGAAAGGTGCACTGCGTTATTTTAAAATTAAAAAAAAAAGTGTTTTGCGGTCATTTAGCCGGCCGCACCATTGACCATGTGGAATAGTGGAAATGTGGTGCGTTGACAGAAATATCCACCCCGGGGTGGGTATGTTTGTCAACGCACTGCATTCGGCATGTCGATAGGGTCAACGGTGCGCCCTGGTAAAATACTGTACCATTGACTATGTAATGAAGTTAAGACATCGGTGCGCCCTGGTAAAATACTGTACCATTGACTATGTAATGAAGTTAAGACATCGGTGCGCAGACCCAACTATATGCGTTGGGGCGTAGATTTTAGTCAGCGCACTGCACTCCTGACACCATACATAGTCAACGGTGCTCTAAAAATTTTCAGGTCTACCGCCTACGGTGTGTTTAATGTCATCTGGGGAACCACCACCGGTGCGCGACAAAAAAAGACGCAACAGTACCAGTGCATGACTGTTTTTTTGTGGCGCACCGACTGTTTTGTTTTTTTTTTTGTTTTCAAAAAAAAATTATATATGTATATTCCTCAATACATGTATCATTTAATAAAAAAATTATTATTTAATATGTCAATCATTCAGAGAGAAGGTGGGGAGCAACAAAAACAACAGGCGGAGTAGTATGACATGGTTCGCCTGTGGGAGGCACGAGAGAGGGAGAGAGATGCGTACCCTCGCCCTATTACAACAGTTACCCAGGGGCTCCTAAGACAAGTAGGCCTCCTCAAGTTCTATTAGGAGGCTACTTCCCTAAAGGGCCATGGTGTGTTTTTGAGATATCTTATCCGCAGGTGGAATGCCCACCGACATGCTTTCCAGGTTGGTCCTAACCAGTGGTACACGCCAACTGAGAAGGACATATATTTCATTATAGGGCTATCGAGGAGAGGGGTGGATTTTCCCTCATTCCCAGAGGTTCCAGCTGGCTATGTAGCAGGGAGTCAGTTAGTGTACTCCCAAAGATACATTGGAGAAGATGTACTGTCTCCTTCAGATTTTCAGGTCGTTAGAGGTTAGCTACGTATTGGTGCATTTGGTAGTGAGGAGGTGAGGTGCCTCTCACTTATGATTTTGACCATTTCACACAACACCAGTGACGGGCAACGCATTATTTTCTCACTTCTATATTATGTTGATTCTTTAGTACATGAGCCACGACTTGTGAGGTGGTCTACCATTTTTTTGCGGCAGTTGTGTACAACCTTAGATAGATGTCGTGCTCATGCACAAGGGAGGGTCAACTTCCCTTTTGCTTCAGAGCTTTTTTGTTTATTTTTTGAGAGGTTTCTAGAGACAAGGCCTAATTTTGTTCAACAGCCTCGTAGGTCGATGTTCAAAGCACAAATGCACATGTGGGGGTAGATGATGCCCAAGAGGGGCGAGACTGTGTTTCCAGAGGATATCGCATGATGCACTGAAGTTGCTAGCTACTGATGATGATCTGCATCCCTTCATTATGATCCCTTGTCCTTATGTTGGATTATATTGGCGAGGGTTTTCCAACATCCTTTTCATAGATGGTGAGCCGCCAAATGATAGAGGTAATATTACTATTTTATTTAAATTTACTCTAAC
Organism: Pinus albicaulis; assembly: GCA_034641835.2. Lineage (NCBI taxonomy): Eukaryota > Viridiplantae > Streptophyta > Pinopsida > Pinales > Pinaceae > Pinus > Pinus albicaulis. Next base: position 376,571,636 of record CM076569.1, on the reverse strand, counting down.
ATGTTCTTTAACTTGTTTTTATTAAATTGTGTAATGAAATTGTCTAATTATTGTTGTGTACTTATATATATTTTGCAGAAATTGGGTCTTTTGATGGCGAGGACATGTTGGCACCACCACATGATCCAGGTGTGGATCTTGATGACGATCAGGGCATGCCAGATGTCGAGGATCATTAGGAGGCTGGTGTAGAGAGACCTACTCCTGCTGGTGCGTTGGTACCGCCTTTTTCTAGGCGCGTTCGGCTTGATACTAGATACAGGATGGAGTTGGGTAACCAACTCACTTCATTGATTGTTGAGGCGGGAATCAGGCCCACTCATATGAGAGACATACAGGCCAATGGTAGGCTGTTACTGATGTGGAGAGGCATGCCGCATGACATGTACAACCTAATGCGGCATGTCGTAGGAGCTACGAACTTAGTTACATGGTTGAGGAGGACCGTTACACGTTATAGGCGTGGTCGAGACGTAACACGTGATCAACAGTTCGCGAGCAACGACTCATCATCTCATGATCATTCACCTCGTGCTGCGCCAGATGAGCAACCTCCATTAGCATCTAGCAGCAATCATCATGGAGATGAGGCTGGACCATCGGTCACGTCCAGTCAGCAGCCTGTGGCATCCAACAGTACTCATGATCATGAGCATGCTGGACCATCAACCATCGAGGCTGCACCATTGACTGAGTAGGCCTCGACTAGTACTGCTATTGATGTTGTACCACCAGCTGATCCATGACATTTATATTACAGTTGTATATTTTTAACATTATTCATATATATATATATATATATATATATATATATATATATATATATATATATATATATCCATATTTTATGTTCATGCTTGCAAACTTGTACTTAATTTACATGTTGGTGATCATCATGATGTGTATATTGTTAGGTCATGTTAGATATGTTCATTTAATGGGCAGCTTGCAGATAGATGTGTATGTGATAGCATGAGTTATTTGACATGAGATGTATATTTGATGTTTGTGTTGTGATGATGGTATACAATGCTAATTGTGTTTTGTTAGATGATCATGATCACAATGATGTTAGCGAATTAGAATGTGTTTTTTAGCCGAATATGATGTTTGTACGATAGTTATCATGATCGTGATGTTTATTAATTAATTTAATATTAAATGACCATGATATTTATTAAATATTATGTCATGATTGTAATTGAAATTTTAATTTTAATTGTATGTAAAATTGTAAAATTGTATTTGTATTTGTAATTGTAATTGTAACTGTAATTGTATGTAAAATATTTGTAAAATTTTAATTGTAATTGTAATATTTAATTTATTGCGAAATGATTGTAATTGTAATTTTAATTGTAATTGCATATGTGACAAATTGTAAAATTGTAATTGTAATTCTAATTGTATGTAAAATTCTAAATTGTATTTGTAATTGTATGTAAAATATTTGTAAAATTGTAATTGTAATTTTAAATGTAATTCTAATTGTATGTAAAATATTTGTAAAATTTTAATTGTATTACTATGAAATGATTGTAATTGTAAAATTTTAATTGTAATTGTAATTGTATGTAAAATTATAAAATTGTAATTGTATGTGAAACTGTAAAATTGTCATTGTAATTATGATTGTAATTCTAATTGTATGTAAAATATTTGTAAAATTTTAATTGTATTAATGTGAAAATTTTAATTGTATTAATGGGAAATGATTTTATTAAAATTTTAAAATTTGTAAATAATTGTAAAATGATAAATCTAGAATAATATGAATTTTTGTAACATAATAAAGTTTATAAAATAATGCAAATAAATCCATGTAATTTAAAATTATCATTATTTTATTATGATCTTACATAAAAAAGAACTTTATACAGTACGCCATTTCCAATGGAGGTTCTTGGTTTTTCATCTGATGCGCTTATCATCATAACCCGCACTGGTGCGTCTTATTACTGTAGCGCACCAGTGCTTCACAACTCTTCCACACCGGTGTGTCATAAAACACCACGCCAAAATGTAAATCACGATGTTACGAAACTGCACCGGTGTGCCTATAAAACCCCGCGCACCGGAATAGGGTTAAATAAAACCTCATGCGAACCAGGTATGTCATTGAAATATCTTTTGTAAGAAGGCAAAATTATTCTATAAAGTGTAGTATTGGAGCAGCGGAGGGTTCGAATTGCGGGCAATAATTTTTCTAAGGAGATGAGGGTTTGAAAAGATGAGAGTTCGAATTTTGGCTGAAAATTTTATAGCAGAAAAATGAGTGATTTAAACAGAAAGATAGACAAAGACGCTTATAGGGATGCAGACAGCTACAAATCTTGACAAAGTACAAAAGGAGAAAATATTTATGAAAAATCTGAGAAGGTCGATCGAGAAAGGTCGGTTGAGATCGACGATAGGGTTAAGAGGACTAGTCACGATGGTAAGTATTTTCTTGATCATGGCAGAGAGCATTCAGTTGAGGTCAGTGATAGGGTTAAGAGGTCCCATGATGGAGAAAGGGAGAGCAGAATTAATGTCAGAGAAATACCTGTCAACGCTTTGGTGACTAGCAAGGTGAAACGGTCCTTCGAAAGCAAGGAGTCCTATTCGCTAAGGGATGTCAGAGAGAGATAAATTGAGTCTCTTGAATGGGCTAAGAGATCACATGAAGGTAACGATTCTCATTCTTACAAGGATGGCAAGGAAATATTGTACAGTAGAGAAAGAGCAATCGAGGCAGTCGATAAAGCCAAGAGGCACCATGAAGGGAAGGATTATCATTCCCTTAAGGACAACAGAGAAAGATCAATTGATGTTGTTGATCGGGTTGGTAGGTCCCATGAAGGGAAAGATTTTCCAGAATTCATTTAAAAGAAGTTGGGAGTATTGTCTGAGCTTTGGTTGGCTTACATAAACTTTTACGTCGCATAAAATCACATCTTCAGCTTTCAATTGAACCAAAATGATATCTCTAACTTGTCTGAGCTATGGTCCTGTGGATAACAAGGAATATCACATGGAAGGTACCCAAAAATCCAAAAGTTTGAAAGTATAGATGAATTAGCACTTATCAAAGAATGAAATGACGAACAAAATGTGAATAAGATACACTTAAGGATTCATTGGTTCCATTTGTTATTGAAAATGATGCTCTCTCTGGATGAAACCAGTATAAAGTCTGCTTGTATTATAAATGGAAATCCAGTGACCATTTCTGTGGGAAGAAAAACATAGATACCTGCAACTACCATATTTCCACCTGCAAATCGGTTTCCCTTTGGAAAAGCTAATGTAATAGCCCATTTTGCAACGTCTTTCCTCTGCTCAACCCTATACTCATTTTCTACGGGAAACCATTGCCTCCACATGTATTAACTGCATCGTCTAGTCGAAAATCGGTCTTCTTCTGCTAACAAACGCAGAATGAAGGACTCGTTGTCATTGCTCCCAGAACATTCAAGGTCAGTTTCTCGTAAAACAGAGATTGTATAAATTTTGTTAAGATCAAGATAGAAAGCACAAAGGAGAAAAGAGGAAATTGGATGCCAAGATGGAGGAAGAACTAAAAATGAGCAAGCATATCATGGGTCAACAAGAAGATCATGGGGTACCTTTTCTTGTTGCAGGTTATGGAAAGGTGTAGTTTTAAAAAGAAATGGCCCAAAGGTTTTCAGAGCAAAATGTACATTTCCAACATGTCTAATTTTGGTGTACACACGTAAAAGTAATTTCGTTGTCTCAACCGAAAATCGGTGCTAATGTATAGATAACTGCACCAGTGTGCTCTAGTTACTCCCCACCGGTGCATTTTAGTTACTACGCACCAGTGCTGTGTTACTAATGGATGCACCAGTGCAGTGCTATTAAGTGACGCACCGGTGACGAATAACCGCAAATAAAAAAAACATAACTCTATTTTCTTTAAGTGAAAAAAAAAACGGCAAATTGAAAAATGGGCGGAAAAATATTTTTGTAAATCTAATTTCATAAAACAATTCTTTAAATACTAAACACTTTTCATTATTTCACTATTTTTGCTAAAATTTTTGGCCAAATATTTGCAAGAGAGATACCTAGAGTAAGAGAACATGAGAGCAATGTGGAGCAGTGAAATACGTTCAAACAGAAGTATTCAGAAAATCAGAATCCAAACATATGGCGATTCAAACCTTGTAGCATAGAATTTTAAATGATATTGTGATTAAATTTGATTATTTCTTTTATTTTTTTTGCAATTTTGTCCATTTTTACCCTAAACCCTTCATTTTTGTTTTGTTTGCCCTTTCTTCTCCCTATTTCTGTGATTTCAGAATTAGGGTTTTCATTTTAGATTTACATTCAACCCACGGGATGACTTGCATAGTCGGATCCCAATCCATGTTGGCTCTTGCGTGAATTTTTGAAAAAAATGGATTTTTTTTTATTGGTGCGCCCTGTGTAACATAGCGCACCGTGCAAGTACTGTGTAATAAAATATTTAAAAAACAATTTTTTTTTTTTAATTAGTGTGCCATATCTAAAATTGGGCACCGGTGCACTATGTTACGAGGATAACACCGTACGATCTATTAAATAGTTTGTGCGGTGCGTTTATAATAATCCCATGCACTGACATCGATGCGTACATCATGAAATGCACACTGGTTTCTTGAGATTTATTTTTTACTTGAAAAGTTGACAATTTATTTATAAATATATTAATGAATGATATGGTACAGGTTTCAGATTGATAAAGAAATGACTAACAAGAGATCAAGTAACAAAAATACCGATAACATATCAAGAAAAGCAAAAAAGGCAAGTTCTTTGTAAATTCTTTACAAAAAATATTATTTTTGAGCTATATGTAAGTTTAACTAATACGTATTGTTTACTGTGTATCATGCAGAGCCACAAAATGACGAAGCTCGATAAGATTATTTCTTATCTAGGACCAGAAGAGCGTAAAAGCTTGATGGAAAAATTGCAAAAGGATGAATCAGGTGAATGAAAAAATACTCTCGATCCAATATGAGTTTCTTTTTTTAATTGTCATCCTTTTAATATACTTAAAATTATAAGATAACATGTGTCAAAAAGTCTATTAATTCACATTTGTTTAATGTTCTACAGGGACCAACAACTCAGAAAAGGAATGTTGTTCTAAGAAAAGAAAAAAAATAGAACATGCAAATGAAAATGAATTGCTTCTTAGCTCATCTAGAGTGGTGTTGGAGGTTAACAAAAGGGGGAATTTTTTTTACAAAAGTTTGAGGGATCTAGTGGAACGAATGTATAGACGTTCTTTCCACTTACAATACAAAAACCAATCCAATGATTCCAAGAACCAAATTTTATCTAAACTATAGGAAGAGTTTTCATAGAATTGGTAAATGAAACATGTCAAATTTTTAATAGAAAAACGTACAACAACAAAAATGAAGGAATGAAAAATTAATATTACTTTAAATGTTTGTCTAGAATTATTTATAAATATCACTTTTGTTATATTTACTTTTCATATATCAATATAAAAATTAAATGGTTTATTGTCATGTTAAATTTTCAGGAAGATTATGAAAATCTCAAAATATGAACGAGTTGATATCAGAAATATGCCAGTAGGAATGTCCAAAAAGGTGTACAAGGAGATGGTCAAAGAAATGGACAAAATTGCATCATAGGAGGAGCCATCTCAACAACAACGTGCTTCAAATGTAATATGTAATCATTGAATTTTTCAACCATTAGGTACAATAAATAAACAATTTAGTATTAAATGTTAATTTTCAAGTATTTTCTTGCAGAAAAGAAAAGAAAATGGAACCCATTCAACACATAAAAAAGGATGAAAAGGAAGAAAAGGGTTGATATCTAAGTTTGTGAGTAATTTTTACTTCCTTATAACAACTTAACTAGATTTCATTTTTGTATTTTTTAAGTTGTTTTACAAAAATCATCATTGAATGTCTTCAGACAGGTGCTAACATACAAAGAAGAACCATCAGACGAATTGATTGAAATTGGGTTAAATATGGGTTGTGAGTATATGTTGACATATCGAAAATTAATTGTAGAATTTGTAAGCATCTATCGATCTTGTTTTACTTAGCTCCGTCTATAATTAATAGAACAAAAAAATATTTTATATTGAATATATGATTTGTTATGGGGTATAAAACTTGCAGGAAACAAAGTATGGAACTGCGCCAACAGATGAAATTTTGAAAGATGGCATGGTACATGGTTTTGAAAGAATGTGTATAGTTTATGAGTCAGTTGTTGCTATGGTACGTCATTTTTCTTTTTGATTTACTTCGATGTATATTATTTAATAATGCAATTTTCATTATTCTCACCAATGTATATACACTCATTTCAGTTTATTTTTATGTTTGTAGATAGAAGGTGAAGAAGAAGAAAACAATCAACATCGTGAACAAAAAATTCCTAAAAATAACCCATCATGGAAGTAGCTCTAGCAGTGACAACACTTCAAGAGAAGAATGATGATCACTATGTTTGGATATCAAAGCAAGTCGTTGTATTTTTTGAAATATTTGTCTGTGAAATCAGACAGTTTGTTTAATGTAATGGACATAATGTCCCAATTTAAAGACAAATGGATACCAATAACTGTCCCATTTTGTATGACAAAGACCGTCTTATTCATATATATATAATAATAATAATAAAATATGTTTTAATTTATGCTATTGCGTTCTCCATTTTTGTTCTCAAATGCACTAATAAAAATTTAATTCATATGAATATTGTTATAAGATATATATGTGTCAACTTTTGATGAATAATGAATTTTAAAAAATCACAATAATTATGATATGATAAAACAAATTAATCCAAACATCACATTCAAATGCATTAATAAAAATTTAATTAATATGAATATTGTTATAAGATGTATAGACTTTTGATGAATAATGAATTTAGAAAAATCACAATAATTGTACTGTCATAGGTTGATGTTTCTAAAAAATACAAAATGAACACCAGTGCGTGTTAGTTACTGTACATCGGTGTGGTTGTATGCTGCAGCGCACCGGTGCGTTTCTACGATCTGTGGGCACCGCACAAATACCAAAACCAATTAAAAATCTCGGTGCGTTTGTTCGATACTGCGCATCGGTGCTTTTATGTGAGACTACACACCGGTGCATTTGTACGACATATGGGCACTGCACAAATACTAATACCAATTATAACTATCAGTGCGTTTGTCTGATACGGTGCACCGGTGTGTTTCTATAAGTCTACGTACCAGTGTGTTGAGATGACCTATGGGCACCGCACATTTCCTAAGACCAATTGGTACAACCCCATGCGTTGTATCACCAACACTACGCTTGGTGCGGTTTTATACCTTGACGGCCCAGTGCAGGAACCTTCGACCACCCAGGGGCCACTATCTAGATGACACGCACCAGTGCGTTGAAACCTTAGTAGCGTACTGATGAAAAAAAAACCGTAATAACCTCTGGCTACCCAGTTTTTTTAGTTGTGTTGAATTTTCGTTAAAATCTCCGCCAGAACCTCCGTAACCATAAACGAATGTTGTAGCAATTTTTTTTTGACAATTTTGGCCAATTTTATAACACTAAAAACCTCCTTTATAACCTCCGCTAGAGGGCCTTTTCCTTGTAGTGTAAGCTGTAGATTTTATTTTCCTAATACGTGAATCGGCTTAACCATCACCATATTGAGACTTGCAAACAATTCAAGTTAATAAAAGTATTTGGAATGTAGTGACATAATACAGACACATGGAACACATCATGCATACATGTTAGTGATGCAAGTAATGCAAGCATATATTATAATGACCCTTTCTTCTCTATGTCTTCAAATTGTCTCAGAAATCATTGAGACAAATTCGCTCCCTTCCCAGATTATATGGAACTATTTTGAGGTTTTACCCTTAAAAAACACTTTATCTCCAATCTCATAACTATGATCAATCCAACAAGCATCTACATAGCTCTTATGGTGATCTTGAGCTTCCTTTAACCTTGCCTTATTCACGGTCATTTGATATTCCCTCTCTTGTATTATTGAATTTCCTATCAATAGCTGGTCCTTGAGTCAATCCCAACTTAGAGGCATCCTTGATAGGTGCCATCTTAATGAAACTATGGTATCTATTATTTTAGGAAAAATCCAACAATGGTAAAAAATCTTCCCATATTTTCTTTTGGTCCATCACATCCATTCGTAGCATGTACTTAAGAATTTGGTTAGTCCTCTTTGTCCGTCCATCAATTTTGAGATGATAAGTCTTGCTAAAGTTTAACTGGGTCCCCAAGGCCTCTTGGAAACTATTCCAAATTCTTCTAGTAAACAATGCTCCTCTATTCAATATGATTTTCCTTGGAACTTTGTGTAATCTCATTATCTCATAAATAAAAAATATAGCTATATTAGGTGCCTTAACATAGTCTTGATTGGTATGAAATGGGAAATTTTGGTTAGTGTTTCCACTACTACAAATATAACATCATGTCTCCTTTCCATCATTAGTCTTACCACGATGAATTCCATTGATATAACTTCCCACTTAGACTCTGGTATTTCACGCTTTTCCAATAATTTTAATATATGTTTATGTTTATCCTTTACTTGCTAACACTATAAATACCTTGCCATGATGATGTCATTCTTTATTCCCTTCTATAAGAATAGTGGTTTCAATTTTGCGTTCATCTTCTTCATATCAGGATGCGACATATACACAAATCAATGAGCTTCACACAAGATCATTTGGTGGCATATATATCCTCCCATGGAATCATAATAATGAATCATGATCTAAATAATACCACTTTTATTTTGGAATCATCATTTCATATTCTTTCAAATGCTCGATAACCTATTTGTACAAATCATCCTCAATTTTTAATATAAACAACTTCACCATAAAAATTTTCCTTAATGCAATCACCAAAATTATTTAAGGTGTCCAAATTAGAGCTTCCACCACCCTATTTACTATCCCACTTATGTAAGTAATATCAAAATCATATTTATTTATTAACTTTGACCACCTTCTTTAACTCACATTTAAATTGTCTTGCAGAATGATGTGTTGTGCCCCACAATGACCAGTCTTAAGTTCAAACTTCCTTCCTAGAAGGTAGTGTCTCTAAATATTTAGTGCATATGAGATAACAACCATCTCTAGATCATGTATCACATATATTTTCTCATGTGCCTAAATTTTCTTAACACGTACACTATTACCCTTTCATATTGCATCAATATGCATCGAATGCCTTCATGGTAAGCATCAGTGTAAACCATATATTCTTGCTAAATTCCAGGTATTTTCAGGATTAGTGCAATTGTTAACAATTTCTTTAACTCCTTGAATACCTCTTTCAAATTTTTATTCTAAGAAATAATTTTATTCTTCCTTTGGATTTTAGTAATGGGATTTTCTATCTTTGAAAATCCTTCGACAAATCTACGATAATATCTATCCATGCCCATAAAAATACATACTTCATGCACATTTGTTAGTCTCAACCACTCCACGATGGCCTCAATATTTGCAGGATCCACTACAATACCTTTCCTAGAGATAATGTGCTTGAGATAATGGATCTTGGATTGGTAAAAATACCACTTATATAGCTTCCTATATAGTCGATTCTCTCTAAGACACTACAAAACTAGTCTTAAGTCTTCATTATGCTCCTCTAGGGTCTTTGAGTAGATTAAGATTTCGTCGATAAATACCTACATGAATTTATCTAAATACTCCCAAAATATCTCATTCACTATGCTCATGAAAACACCCGATGCATTTGTCAGTCTAAAGGGTAGTCCTACAAACTCAGAATTCCCAAATATTTTCTTATAGCTTGTATTTGGGATATCCTCTTCCTTGATTATTAACAAATGATATCCTTAACTCAAGTCTATCTTATAAAACACAATTTTCCACTTCATTTGGTCAAAAAAAATTCTATCCTTGGTTGAGGATATTGATTTTTTATTGTCACCTTATTCAGCTAATGTTAGTCAATGCACAATCACCAAGACTTGTCCTTTTTTTTTAAGAAAATTAATTACAGGCACTCCCCACAAAGATATGTTGGGTCATATGAACCACAAGACCAATAAATATTTTAACTATATCTACAAGTCCCTTAACTCAGGAGTTTACATACGATATGGTGTCTTTGCAATAGGTTATGTTCCAGGTTTAATATTGATCGTGAAGCTCCCTTTTGGGAGGCATCCCAAGTAATTCTTCTAGGAATACATCCCTAAATTCAACAATAACTATATATTTATATAGATCATCAGAGTCACCTTTATCATTCAACACTACAATCGTGAATAACTAACATCATTTTTTTTCTGCATTTCATTAGATGTATCAATGATATGAATATGAGGGACACCCCTTTATTCTTCCCTATTAATGATTTCCTTTGAAATTTGTCATTTTTGAAATGTAATGCCTTATCCTTGCAGTCTAAAATATCTTCATGATGCTCCAATAAATACATTCCTATGACAACATCTTATGATCCTAGGACAATATAATACAAGGAAGAATTTGTCTTACACATTCCTAGATCCAACTCATAGTCCTTTCCCACTTTGCCTACACTCCTTTTCATCCACAAGGAATTTCTACATGCCTAAATTCATGTTGTGAAACTACATCATTTTTAATATTTGATAAATCATTATGTGAAATAAATTATTTAGTAGCTCTTATATCTATCAAAACAATGAAACTCATACTGTCGATATTAGATGTCATTTCTAGTACGGTGGACTCATGATTATCCTAGTTATTATTCACCACTACATGGATTTGATAATAATTTCTTGGATCCCCCACTATGTCATGCTACTGTGCTGGGTTGGACTTACCTGTTTTGAGGTAAATCCTCCTTGAAGTGTGTACCTCCTCAAGTCCAACATCATCTCTCTTAGTAGCATGGCTCTTACTACCAGTTGAACTGAAGGTTGTCCTAGAACTCTGCAAATGATATGCGCCATACTGTTGTATTAGATGCTACAGTGGCATGCAACAATACTATTATGTATAACGATACTATTGTGTTTGATGTAACTGCGGGGCACTAAATCATTCCTGTTAAGTGATGCCAGATAACTCAACAAATTTCAACCATATAATACATTCCTCATTTCAATATTCTTTATCATACGAGTAAACCCTTTCTCATGATCCAATCAAACTATATAAACACTTACTTTCATCAATCCTTATATGTGTTTTAACTTTTCACTCGAAAGACATATATATAAAACCCAATCAATATCAATTTATTAAATACAGGAGCCAATCAATAAAGTGGTCAACCTTTGACCGTTCTAGAACCTCGTCCTTCACATGTCACCACAAAGAAACCGCCCTCCACGAATCCAACGGTTATCGCATCCCTTGGCTTAGAACTTCTTGATCTGACGGTAATCACAATCAAACTCATCTAACCTTTAAAGTTTTGGAGAGCACGCGATATAAGTGGTTTTAAACAACCACGTGTCATTCACCGAGGCATATCGCATGGACTACAAAATTTACCGCCCACCACTCAAAATATGTGCGATGAATCCATCCGAGGTTTACAAAACTGCTTCCACATTAAAACTCAATTTCTTGTGTGGAATGAGATTCAGATATATACCTGGTTTGACTCTTTGATAAATCAAGCACAATAACTCAAAAATTGTATGCTTCTCAGTAATGAATGCTTAATCTGTTCAGTATTAAACCCAATTATAGAATCCTCAAGAATTCAATATTAACCGCAATTCAAACCTTTACTGTTTTAATGAAATTACAAAAGCAAAAAATACAAATACAGTATTGGCATATATATATAATTTTTTCTCAAAGGATTTCAATGAAATATAACACATGGAAAATACGAAGTTTCACCACAAGCTTCAATCAAACTCTATTAGAATTAAAATTGCAGGGTCTCGCCCTTTCTGGCTTAATGATCCAGTATTTGACCTTTGTCTTCCTCTGTCCTCAAAATCCAATATATAGATCTCTCCCTATTCTCGCTATCTATATTAGGCATTACATTTCTAGTTCCTTCTTTTATGGATCAAATCTAACAATATACCAACTGGATCTTTATTTTTATCATTCTAATCCCTATTCCGAAGCTTTAATTCACACCTATGCTAACACTCACTTACCTATTCTAATAAAAATACAACTGTATAATCTGTTACAAATTTTAAATAAATACAGGTTCGAGAGATCCAACCCTCTCGGTAAATTTTGGTTTAACCACTTAAGAAATGAAATTTTCCTCATATTAGCCACAACATGTGAAAATCCATTCATATTGCTGGCTAAGTTCGGATGCTCCTGCATCAGACTCCCAGGGAAGAAAATAATCATTTATCAAACTTTCAGGATTTGCTCCATACTTCTTTAATTCTGCTATTGTCAACCAACCAACATCCTCCATTGGTTGTCCCTTCCATTTGATTAAATACTGAAAATAAATCTGCCCTCTGGTTTTTTTGGATACTTTTTTCTCCAGAACAACTTCTACATCTTTCTTGGCATTCTTTGGCATTTGGTCTTTCCAATTTAAAGTTTGGTTTTCCTTTGTTGTAGAATATTCTTGTAGCTCCTCCTTTGTTCTTTTGTATGGGTACAAATCTGAAATATTAAAAATGGGTGATATTCCAATCCCTTCTGGAAATTCTATTTCATATGCATTTGAAGAAAATTTCCTCAAAATTTTACATGGTCCTATCTTCTTCATCTTTAATTTATTATAAGTTTTAACAGGAAATATTTCTTTTCTAAGATAAATCATGACTAGATCCCCTACTTGGAATTCCTTCTCTTTCCTCTTCATATCAACTCTCTGTTTATATTTGCCACTACTTTCCTGCAATCTGTTTTTAACATCTTCTTGTAGTTGCTGCATCTGCTCTACAAATTCTTCAGCCTTTGCACTTCCTACCTCTTGCTTTCCAAAATTCCTGAGCTCATACACACCTCTTGGATTCATTCCAAAAACAATTTGGAATGGACTCATCCTAGTACTCTGATTTGGAGTATCATTATAAGAAAACTTAGCTTAAGCAAGTGCTAAATCCCACTTCTTAGGATTTTTATACACTAAACTCCTCAATATGTTTCCCAAGATTCTGTTTACTACCTATGTCTGCCCATCTGTTTGAGGGTTATATGTTGAGCTGAAACTAAGGTTGGTACCTAGTTTCTTCCAAAGAGTTCTCCAGAAATGCCCAACAAATTTTGTATCCCTGTCAGACAAAATACTTATAGGCAAACCATGTAACCTTACAACTTCTGAAAAAAATATATTAGCAATATGTGTTGCATCACGAGTCTTTTTACAAGCAATAAAATGATGCATTTTAGAAAACCTATCCACCACAACGTAAATAGAATCATTTCCTCTTTGAGTTATAGGTAAACCCAAAACAAAATCCATACTAACTGCATCCCATGGTCGATTTGGTATTGGTAATGGCTGATACAATCCTGTATTTTGGCTTTTCCCTTTAGCATACTGACAAATCCTGCACTTCTCAACAAATTTCTTAACATCAATTTGCATATTGGCCAGTAATAAAAAGCATTTACCTGAGAAAAGGTTTTATCTTGTCCAAAGTGTCTAGACAAGCCTCCACTGTGCTTCTCTTTAATTATGTTTTCCCTCATGGAACACTTAGGAATACACAATTTGTTACTTTTGAATAACAAACCTCCTTGGATAAGATAATCCAACCATTGGCTTTTGTTGTGAAATTCCGGATTCTGTATAGATGCATAAATGTCTTTGAATTCTACATCATATTTATACATATCAACTATTCCTTCAAATCCCACAACACCGACTTTTAATTCTTGCATAATAAAATTAACCTTGCTGAAAGGATCAACAACTTTATTCAACTTACCAATTGTATTCTTAATTACAAAGGTAAAACTCTGTAAAAACTCTACCCACTTGACATGCTTCTGGTTCAGTTTTGGCTGGTTATTTATGAACTGTAATGCATGATTGTCAGAATACAATACAAACTCTTTGGGTAGCAGATAATGCCTCCATTTTTTTAAAGCTTGCACAATAACATAAAATTATTTATCGTAAGAGGGATATTTCTTCTTAGCTTCATTCAATTTCTCACTGAAATATGCTATTGGTCTCTGTTCCTGACTTAAAACTGCTCCAATTGCAACTCCACTAGCATCAGTTTCAACTTGAAAAACCTTTTCAAAATCAGGTAAAGCTAAAACTAGTTTTTCTGTAATTTTTTTCTTCAGTAACTTAAAATTTCGGTCTGTTGCTTCTGTCCATTTAAATGGTTGATTTTTTCTTTGATTGTTTCAATAATCAGTGCACAAATCTGACTAAAACTTTTGATAAATTTTCTATAAAAACTTGCAAGACCGTGAAATATTCTTACCTCAAATATGTTTCTGGGAGGTGGCCAATTTACAATTGCTTGGATTTTCTCTGGATCCATTTTCAGACCTTCTTTAGAAACTACCAACCCCAAATAGACTAACTCTTCTTTCATAAAACTGCATTTATTCAGATTTATTAGTAGTTTCTATTTTTGCAAAGTTTTCAAAACCAATTTTAGATGTTCCAAATGATTTTCTTTACTTTGAATGAAAATTAAAATATCATCAAGATAAACAATTACAAATTTTCCTCCATATTCATTCAATACTTCATTCATCAATCTCATGAATGTGTTGGGTGCATTAATGAGTCCAAAAGGCATCACTAACCACTCATACAATCCGCTAATTTTTTTTTTTAATGCAGTCTTCCATTCATCCCCTTCACTAATTCTTATCTAATGATAACCACTCTTCAAATCTATCTTAGTAAAATATCTTGATCCACTCAAACAATCCATTAAATCATCCATTCATGGTAAAGGAAAACGATACCTGATTGTGATTTTATTTATAGCTCTGGAATCTGTGCACATACGCCATTCTCCTCCTTTCTTTAGAATTAGTACTGTTGGTACAATACATGGACTAAGGCTTTCTCTTACCAACTCTTTATCCATTAACTCCTGTACTTGTCTCCCAACTTCTGCATTTTCTTGAGGGGTTAATCGATATGCTGCTTTATTCATAAAAATTGCTCCAAGTATTAGATCAATGTGATGACTAATACTCTTGATTGGTGGTAATGCATTTGAAAATTCATCCAAAATAATATCAGCAAAATCATACATCAGAGTTTTGATTTCTTCAGATAAATCATTTAAGTTTGTGGAAGTTAAAATTACCTTAGGTTTCCCTATAACAACAAAATGCATTTCTTCATCCTTTTCAATTTCTTGCGACAAATATTTTCCACTCATCAGCATAACACTGCTTCCTGATGTTCCTTTGTTAGCTTCATCCTTCAATGGTAGCCGTGTGTGTTTGTTTCCATCCTTCTCCAGGGTATAAGTGTTTCTTCTGCCATCATGTATGGCTTTCTGATCAAACTGCCAAGGTCTTCCCAACAATATGTGACATACATCCATTAGCATTACATCACATAATATAACATCCTTGTAAGTGCCTATCTAGATCTCTACCTTACATTGTTCTGTCACAATAATCTGATGGCCTTTTTGCAACCATGATACCTTATATGGAGTAGGGTGTACTGTATTTTCTAATCCCAACTTGTCTACCATTTCTGTAGAAACAAGATTGTTAGTACTACCACTGTCAATAACCAATTTTCAACACTTACCTTTAGAATTTCATATTGTCCTGAATATATTCTTTCTCTGAGCTAGCTCTTCTGCTTCCTTTTCTGCTTTAAGAAACACCCTCTTCAATAACAAAGATTCTTCTGCTTCGGGTGGTTCTTTTTTTCCTTTATCCCGAGGAATTTCCTCCTTTGTTTCAACAACATTTACATTTCTTTGATTTGTTGATTTATTATAAGGATAGTCCCATGACCCATGTCCCCATTCAGCACATGTATAGCACCAAATTTCTCTTCCTCGGCCTTTATCTCTAGGTACAAACCTTCCTCGACCAGGGTATCCTCTCTGTGGTGGTCTACTACTTGAGCCTCTCACTTCATTCTGGGAGTGTTGAAATCTGGGTTTAAATGATCCTCTTCCTCTCACAAAACCCTTACCTCGGTTCTTCTGGTTTTGCTTCCTCTGTATCTTCTCTTCTGCTTTCAAGGCTACTTGATAAGCGTCCTCAATTATCTTTAGATTCAATAAAATGATTTCATCCTGAATATCATACCTCAGACCATTTATATACCTAGCTACTTTCTTCACATCATCCTCTACACGACCAGCTCTAATATTCAATTTATAGAATTCCTCTGTATATTCTTTCACTGTTATTCCCTTTTGCTTCAAAATTTGCAATTGCCTAAAAAGATTTAATTGATAATATTTGGGCATGAATTTACCTTTTAAGTTTCTCACCATCTTGTCCCATTGTTTGATTATGGGTTTTCCTTTTCTCTGCCTGTATAGCTGTAATTCTTCCCACCAGATAGCTGCATGGCCTTTTAATCTGGTAGCTGCAATCTTCACCTTTCTTTTGTCCTCAACTTCTTCAAAGTCAAAGTACGTAACTAATGAACTGATCCAATCCATTAATAGTTCTACATTGAGATTCCCTTGATAAATAGGGATATCCACCTTTTGTCTTCTAGTTGACTTCACCAACATCTTCAACACTTTAGCTGCTTCATTGTCTTGTTGTTCTTCTTCTTCTATAGAAGATTCCTCAGCATCACTGGCGCCTCCTTCATCAGGTGCTCGTCTTTGGGCTGTTTCCATAGCTTCCATCCGTGTTCAAAGATGCCATACCTCTTCCAGAAAAATTTCATTTGCTGTAGGTTGTCCCCGACCTATTCCTACGCCTCTTCTTGGTGGCATTTTGTAAAACAACACAATCTGCAATCTCAATCTACAATCTGCAATCTCAATTTGTACTCTGCAATTTGTGCTCTGATACCAAATGATGCCAGAGAACTCAATAAATTTCAACCATATAATAAATTCCTCATTTCAATATTCTTTATCATACGAGTAAACCCCTTCTCATGATCCAATCAAACTATATAAACACTTACTTTCATCAATCCTTATATGTGTTTTAAATTTTCACTCGAAAGACACATATATATAAAACCCAATAAATATCAATTTATTAAATACGAGAGCCAATCAATAAAGTGGTCAACCTTTGATCGTTCTAGAACCTCATCCTTCACACGTCACCATAAAGAAACTGCCCTCCACGAATCCAAAAATTATCGCATCTCATGGCCTAGAAGTTCTTGATCTGACGGTAATCGCAATCAAACTCATCCAACCTTTAACGTTTTGGAGAGCACGCGATAGAAGTGGTTTTAAACAACCACGTGTTGTTCACTGCGACATATCACATGGACTACAAAATTTATCACCCACCACTCAAAATATGTGCGATGAATCCATCCGAGGTTTACAAAACCGCTTCCACATTAAAACTCGATTTCTTGTGTGGAATGAGATTCAGATATACACCTGGTTTGACTCTTTGATAAATCGAGCACAATAACTCAAAAATTGTATGCTTCCCAATAATGAATGCTCAATCTGTTCACTATTAAACCCAATTACAGAATCCTCAAGAATTCAATACTAACCGCAATTCAAACCTTTACTGTTTTAATGCAATTAAAAAAGCAGAAAATACAAATACAGTATTAGCATATATATAATTATTTCTCAAAGGATTTCAATGAAATATAACACACAGAAAATACGACGTTTCACCACAAGCTACAATCAAAATCTATTAGAATTAAAATTGCAGGGTCTCGCCCTTTCTGGCTTAATGATCCAGTCTTTGACCTTTGTCTTCCTCTGTCCTCAAAATCCAATATATAGATCTCTCCATATTCTTGCTATCTATATTAGGTATTACATTTCTGGTTCCTTCTTTTATGGATCAAATCTAACAATATACCAACTCGATCTTTATTTTTATCATTCTAATCCCTATTCTGAAGCTTTACTGGACATCTATGCTAACACTCACTTACCTATTCTAATCAAAATACAACTGTATAATCTGTTACAAATTTTAATTAAATACAGATTCGAGAGATCCAACCCTCTCGGTAAATTTTGGTTTAACCACTTAAGAAATGAAATTTTCCTCATATTAGCCACAACATGTGAAAATCCATTCACATTGCTAACTAAGTCTAGATTCTCCTGCATAATTAAGATGTAGTGCATGACTACTATGCTAGAAGTTGATATGGTGGCCTTAGATTTATTATTGACTAGTTTTGATGGTTGTGAACCTTAGTAGCCCACTATGTACACTACTCAATATCTCTTATTTGGTAATTATGGCTTGTTGAATTTCCTCAAGCAAGGTATAGGGAATCAAAATTTTTACCTTGGCTTGAGTGTTTAAGTTGGCTCAAATGTTAAAGTTCAGTCCAGTAATAAAATTCTTTGCTTTTAGATTTTCAATGTTTAAATGTGGAGCATATATGAGTGTTTCCATGAATCGGCCCTCATACCCATTAGGGAAATTTTGAGGTATGAAATGGGCCTCCTAAGGAATATTGTAAAATAATAGTGGAAATAATAAAAAAAGATTAGATGACATCATCAAATTTTAGAGGAAAAAATGAAAAACTATTTTTTCAACTCATATTTTCAACTTATCTCCCTATGGTTTACTCAAATTTCGAGTTTTTGGATGTGGAATTTAATTCCTCATCCATGGAGTACCCATGTTGCATACTTTTGATGGACCCCGCTACATGAAAAAAGAGAAATACATGAAAAACGTGATTGCAATCACGTTTTTTCATGTATTTCTTTTTTTCGTGTAGTAGGGTCCATCGAAAGTATGCACCATGGGTACTCCTTGGATGAGGAATAAAATTTTCCATCCAAAGAGTGATCCCACTCAAAATTTGAGTAAAACTGTAGGGATATAAGTTGAAAAAGTAGTTTTTTTTTTTTATAATCTTTTTACCTTTTTACTCTAAAAATGGTGAATTATCCCCCATGGTTGACATAAGCATCTTGAATCCTATTGGTTCTTATAAAGTTAATTTTGGTTGTAAATTTTTTTTAGGCCCATTTTAGACCTCAAAATTTCTCTAATGTAGGTACTAATTGAATTCCCTTCTTTAGTGCATTAAATTAATTCATTTGACTCCCAATGAATTCCTCCAATAGTTAACGTTATCTAAACTTTTCCTCCTATAATTCCCATGCTACCTTTGAAATATCTATCCCCAACTATGACAAGAGTGTTTTCCACCAGAAGTAGTTGGAACTTCCTTCAATAAAGACATGCTCATCCATACCTTCATATTTTAGGAGTAGCCCCTTAAGGAAAAACACGCTGCCATGTTATCAAGCCAAGATTTTATCACTTGTCCATCTATTAGCCCCCAAAATTCTGAAAATTGTGTGTTCTCTAGCTCTTGATGCATGTTATTTCTTGTTGATTTTTGCACTCCTTCTATATGAGTGAATGATCCGCCCTATTCTCATTCCAAATAATGCATGAATGACTTATACATCTACTGAAAGGATATCATTAAATTAAACACTTCACCATCAAGAACTTGTTCCTACTCCACAATATCTTCCCTATCAATAAGTGGGATGACAAGAGTTGGTTGTGAAGGTGGCGCCATGTCATGCCCTCTTGAGGCCCTACTCCTTCCAACTCCTCTTCTAGCCATAATACCTATTTCACATAATCCTAAAATTTCTTTAATTTTAATAATATAGTAATTATCATTATGGATAGCAAAATCTTACACTATCAACTTAAGTAACAATGAATGTATAAATGGATTGAACATTTAAAAAAAAAAACATTGGAGCATTTGGATTTTGTTGATTACTTAACTTCAACTTATGATTTTAAAAATAAAAAAAAACAAATATATCTATTAATAAAGATAGATGTATTGAATTAAACATCCTTAAGATTGTTGATGCACATTTTATATGGTTTTTGAATACAATTTCCTTTAGACAAAGAAGTAGTGTAATCTCCATACTTCTTTATATCTATGTATTTAGGTGATTGAAAATAAAATAAATAAATTGAATAAATAAAGATAAAGTGAATTACAACCAAATGAAATATGTTAAGAGGAAGGGTAAATTATTCGTAGAAGATAATGCACACAATGAACACATAAAATAAACTTTAGACTACACTAAATGAGTTTTATTAAGAGCGAGGAGGTAAAATATGGCTCTCCTTTTTCCATTCAAGATCAATCCTTTGAGAAGTTGAATCTATTGTCCCCCAAATTTTTCATGGTAGCAGAGGAAAGGTTTAGGGGCGTCAACTAAAGGTGGAGCCTCTCCACTTTAGGCCCAGAGGAACTGGATAAAGTACACAAATTTGAGAAACATAGTGGAGACTTTCCTGCTAGGCATATTTATCCTATATACATGACTTCATATAAGAAATGTGTATGAAATTATGACAAAGAAATAAATGAAAGAAAACATTGTATTTGTAGATTTTAGAAAGAGGAATTGATACTAATATTCATTCATAAACAAATACAAAAATAAAAATCATAGTGAGTTTATTAAATGAATCCTACAACTGAAATACACATACAAGGGAAGGTAGCCAATACACATGTTGTACATCATGAAACTCTTTCACAATATTTATTTTGTAGGAGGGTACAAAAATAATCTAGAATTTTGAACACAAAATCCTAGAAAATATTTGTAGCATCATATGTATGTGAATCTAGGGGGCCATAGCCACTATTTCATCAATATAATCATCTAAAATCCCTTAGGCATACACCAAAGAAAGAGAAATGGGATGGGATATGTAATAAAAACACAAGAACTTAGGAGGAATAAAGGTTATGGGTTGAGTGATGAATCCTTCAATCATACTCCATGGGATGATGACTCTTAGAAACTTAATACTCTTGCTCCAATCTTTCTCCAAAATTTAGAAAAATCGGTTTTCTTCCTCTCATGGGTCAGACTTTGTAGGTTCTTTCTCAATAGTTTTCATGCATGTTCAACATTGCTGTGTTGTCTAATTTTTGCAACTGACCAAATTTTTTTTACTATAAGGGGTTTCCCATGCCCTATTTTCTATTTATGCCTCTATTGCTTCAACCAAGTAAACCATTATTTTTTCTATGCATCCAATTTTTCCATGAAATAAACACTACCTTTGCCTCTTAAGCCTATGCCTTTCTTCCCATTGCTCAAAATCTAAATAGACATGGAAACGAAATGAGCCCCTGCCCAAGAGGTAATGGTTTTGGATCTCAACTTGGAGTTGCTCAAATAAATGCTTATAGATTCTAATGAAGGGTAAAAAATAGATCTACATTGATCTAAAAGTGTCTTATGCTTCTCATCTACCCATTCAATCCCTCTTATCCTTTGTGGTTGTTCTGCTCATTATTTGAAAATCTCTCTCTATCTCTTTGAATTTTAGGTGTAAGGTCCATACTTTCTCTTAGATAGAGAACAATAGCAAAATTCATCCCACTTGATAGAAATTAGAGGAGGTAATCTCATCCAGCAGGCCACCTTGTCTTTATTAATACTGAGTAGTAACTGGTTGGCTCATAAAATCTCCCTCCCTATAAGAATGAGTCTAAACAATCTCTTCCTGCTTATGAGTCAATATTATAAGAAATTCATTCCTGAACCTACTGATCAAACGAAATAATGTGAATGGACCATACCATGAGAGGTGATCACACCTACAACCTAGATTTGATCTCATCTCTTGTTCAACACCCATAATTGGTTCAAGGGATTCTAATTGAAATTGAAATACTCTACGGAAACACTTTCCATATTAGATAGAATAAAAGATATATCCATAGACCTTCCACCTCGAACAAGGATTTGCAAAATATTTTTCTTCTTTTTAAGAATATTCCTTGCAAGTTTGGTAGGAGAGATATGTGATGCATTTTTTATATGTAGGAGTGATCTTCTAATTAGCCTGCTTCACTGCAGGAAAAATTTCTCGGGCTTCAATGAAACTGATCCCGTACACATGTAATTCAAATAATTTCTATAGAGAGACCCTTTTTGGTTGAGTCAACTAAGAAATTTGAGCTCAGAAGGTTTGACAATCAATTTTTGTTTCTTAGCTAGAAATGTCTTTCAATGTTGCTTCAGAAGCTAGGATAAGCCTTGTTGGAACTACAATTGCGATGAAATTTAATCTTCCTAAGTTTAGAAATATTAAGAAGAGAGGTATTAATAGGTTCTATATAAGAGTGTATAGTTGAGTTGATAAAGGTTCTTGTCATGGAGAGGCAAGTCACAAGTTCAAATATTGTAGACTCACTTTAGGAGATTAAAGACTTTGAATTTTTTTGGCTAAGTAGGTGTATTCATATATGAGGAAGATAACATATCATCAAGTCCAAAATCCAATCTTTGATCATTCCCAATATTATTTTTACCAATACCCAAGGAGGGTTCCCAGGAGTGGGCTTGTTCCCCTCCCCCTCTCCCAACCTTGATATGATGTTAGCTCAAACGAAAGGGGGATGCAACTCCAACTATATTTGGTGCATTTCATGCGCTCTTATCACTTCATTGATCATGGTGTTGAGATTCAACAAGATGATGAGCTTAGTGAAAAGAGTTGCCTTCACTAAGTGGGCCCGCAAGCTATTTTTGGCGCAAAGACTATTCTTAGACTATGTCTATTTTTAGACATGTCGATCATATTCTATGGGTTGCAGGATGCTATTTGTGGATGGTTGGTCAAGTTGGAAAAATATATGGACTTCTATTTTTAGAAATATTTGGCGGAGTCTATTTTTAGACTGCTAGTCTAAAAATAGATATGTCGAATATTATTAGCTCTTAATATTTGGACTCTAAACATTATCTTATTCTCTTGGAGCACTTTAGTTAAGTGCACAGATGTGGCACAGCAGCTGACAGAAGGAATTACGCTATTCCTAAGGGTTTACTAGAGCTATTGCATGGAGGAATTCAGTTAGAACTCATGTGACAGAGTTTGGTGGAGTTGGAGAAGTAGTTGGTGGAGTTGTATTTAGTTTAACTCAGTTAGACTCAGTTGAGCTAGTTGTATCTAGTCTAACTGATTGATACACTAGTGAGAGTGGATTGAATTAATTAGTTAATTAATTCACTAAATAATAACTCATTAATCAACTGAAGAATACATCAGTTAACTACAGTGCATGGCAGTTTCAGTGGAGACCAGTGGAGAGGTAGGTGAAAGAGCAAGTGTGACTATCAGTTGTGACTATAGTGATGCATTGATTACATCCAACACTCAGTGGAGATGCCAATGAGGTTATGAAGGATGGAGCAATTGAGATATTGAGCCATTCTTGACAATGATTGCTTGTTAAATGATGGCAATTGGCAAAGATTGGTGCATGGATTTGCAAGATCGGGCCTGATTAGTGTGTAGCGATTGTATTGTACTGAGAGCTTGATATGATCAGCTTTGTATGAGGATTGTTGCATGATCTCTATGACATATATTATATACAGATAGTTGGGGTTTTCAGCTTCAGGCTTTCCCGTTAAACAACTGTGTTAATGTGTGTGAATTTTTATTGTTTCATGTGTGCATTGCAATCTTGATTTAATTTTCGCAAATGATCAATGGTGGAATAGATTCTGTATTTTGCATGAAGTTAAAATAGTGTGAGATCAGGAGAATCTTGGACATATAACACATAAGTTATATAATTTCTACATGGTATCAGAGCAGTGTTGATCATTGGAGGAGATTGCAATTATTGAAGCGGTTGAGTTTTGTGCTGGTGGAATTCGAATTTGCTACAGTGTTTTCTTGGTGTCGAAGTTGAGCATTCATTGAAATGTCTTTCAACGGATTGCGATTGGAGTATGCCCTTGATGGGAGCTTGAATTACATAGCATGGAAGGACAAGATGGAGGCGGTGCTGGATGATAATGGGTTGAAGGAGTTCATAGATGTTGATATTCCGAAGCCTGCTTCTAGCGATGCAGCCGCACTTGAGGCATGGAAAAAGAAGGTAGCAAAGTGTCGAAAGATTCTTTTGGAAGGTGTGAAGGACCACAATGTGTACAGCCTTCACAGTAAAGCCACTCCATTATTAATGTGGAAGGCTTTGACAGATGTTTTCCAAAGTGGAAGTGACCAGAGGAAGTTGGCGCTTAAAGACAAGCTCAGAAAAATAAAAATGGAGAAAGGCGACAGTATACCAAAATACCTCACGAAGTTTGTCCACTGCAAGGATGAGCTAGGAAGTGTGGGGGTTACTGTTGATGAAGAAGACTTGGTGAGCTTTGCTCTCCTTGGGCTTCTGAAGAGTTGGCATAGCTACGAAGACTCTGTCAATGGACGAGAGAAACTGCCAGGATGGGAGTGACTTTGGTCGAATCTTGTGCAGGAGGAGATAAGGCGGGGTACCAGGGATGGATCTTCATCAAATAATGAAGATGAAAAAAATTGCGCTTTGGCTGCCAAAGCTCGGAAAGGAAAAGGGAAGAAATCTTCCAAATCCGAAGCTAAAGGCAAGAATCAGGATTTGTCCAAGGTGAAGTGTTTTCACTGTCACCAGCATGGGCATTTCACCACTAATTGTCCACAGAAGAAGAAGAATAAGTAGGATGCTGGATCTACAGCTGGAGAGGCCTTAGCCTCGCAGTTTGAGCTGGATTTTTCTTTGATCACATGCTTGGTTTCAAGTGTGATGGGATCAGTGTGGTTTCTTGACAGTGGTGCGTTTTTCCATATGACCAGAGACAAATATTTTTTTAGTGATCTGGAGGAAAAGGATCTTGGAGTGCACATCGAGATGGGCGATGATGGTAGATACAATGTGATTGGTATCGGGACCATTTCCTTTGAGAGGGAGTCCGGTAAAACCTTTCATCTTGAAGGATGTCATGCATGTTCCAGGATTGAAGAAGAATCTGATCTCCGTGGCGATGCTGGAAGACAAGGGTTATGATGTTGTTTTCAGTGAAGGAAAAGCCTTCCTTCGACATAAAACAACTGGTCAAACTAGGAGGATAGGGATTCGAGTTAAGAATATTTATCAATTGCAGGTAGATGGCTGCGCAACAATAGCAGGCAAAGAAGAAGGAGTGGTGAGCCGAGATGAGGGCTGCGCAACAATAGCAGGTAAAGAAGAAGGAGTGGTGAGCCGAGATGAGGGAAAATTGTGGCACAGGAGATTTGGCCATCTTCACCATGGCACTTTGAAAATTTTGCAGCAGATTTCTACCGGGGTTCCCAAAGTTACACTTGCGTAGTCAGATCAGTGCAAGGGATGTACTTTGGGAAAATTTGTGAAGACCACTTTTCATGAGAAGGATAGTCGTGCCTTGACGATCCTTGAGAGAATCCACACAAACGTGTGTGGACCTTTATCGGTTTCTTCAATAGTAAAGCACAGGTATTATGTGATATTTGTTGATGACTTTTCTCATAAGTGCTGGATCTTCTTCATGTAGAAGAAGAGTGAGACATACTCAAAGTTCTGTGAGTTCAAGGCGCTGGTTGAGAAAGAGTCGGGGAAGCAGGTGAAAGCTCTAAGGAGCGATAATGGTGGTGAATACATCTCTATCAAATTCAAATACTTCTGTAGCAAAGAAGGAATTCAAAGAGAACTCATAGCGCCTCATAACCCACAGCAGAATGGGGTCGCGGAGAGAAAGAAAAAACAATCGTGGGTGCTGCACAGGCGATGTTGCATGATCAGGGCCTTCCCATACACTTGTGGGCTGAGGCATGCAACACTACGGTTTATGTGCAAAATCGTTGTCCTCGAGTACTTGGCATGAGTACACCCGAAGAGGCGTTTTCTAGTAAGAAGCCTGATATTTCTCATTTGAAGATTTTTGGCTCACCTGTTTACCTTCATGTGACGAAGGATTCCAGGAAGAAGCTGGAGCCGATCGCAGAGGTTGGGATATTTGTGGGGTACACAGAAACACCCCACAATTATTGTGTGTATTTGCCAGATAATTGGATGACTATCGTGCAACGGGATATCAAATTTCATGAGGAGAAAGCCATGAAGTTGTTGCTTGAGAGGGAGATACACTTACATGCAGAGGAGGAGCTACTTGTTCCAAAAGATGAGCCTCAAGATGTGGATTAGCCACAAGAGGAGGTTCATGGAGTGGAAGAAACCACTCATGCAGCGCCAAACATCAGAGGGCGGAAGCGCACTACAGAAGCTGAGCGACTGAATCTTGATGCAGTGCAGAATGTAGGAGTTCCTACATCACAGCGCAGACAGAGACAGTCACCTGACCGATTTACTGGATACATGGCTCTGATGAGCAAGCGTATCGTGATGGAGCCATTCTCTTTCGAGTAAGCTGTGGAGGATCTCGCATGGGTAGATGCCATGGTGGAAGAGTATGATTCAATTTTCAGAAACAATACATGGGAGATTGTCCCAAGGCCAGAAGGGAAATCAGTGGTAGGTTCGATATGGATCTACAAAGTGAAGCAAGTTGCTGACGGGAGCGTCAAGAAGTATAAGGCAAGATTTTTTGCCCGGGGCTTCTCACATATCGAGGGGATCGACTATGAAGAAAATTTTGCACCTGTCGCAATATATTCTTCCATACGGACCATCCTTGCTCTCTCAGTGCAGATGGGTTGGTACATTCATCAGATGGATGTGAAGACTGCGTTCCTAAACGGAGTCATTGAGGAGGAGGTGTACATTGAGCAGCCTGAAGGATTCTAAATCTTCATTAGCGAGTCGCATGTGTGCAGGCTCAAAAGAGTGTTGTATGGGCTGAAACAAGCACCTCGTGCTTGGTACACACAAATAGATAGTTATTTCACCGAACTTGGTTTCGCCAAGAGTGAGGCGGATCCAAACCTATACCAGATTGTGGTGGAGGGTAAGCTTTTGATCATTATGCTTTATGTAGATGATTTAATACTAATGGGTGATGAACTGTTGATACACTCATGCAAGGCAGATCTTGCAAAGGAGTTCAAGATGAAGGACTTGTGCCTCCTTCATTATTTCCTGGGATTGGAAATTTGGCAGCGGAAAGGTGAAATATTTGTGTCTTAAGGCAAGTACGCCCGGAAGATACTGGAGAAGTTTCACATGCAAGGCTGCAAGCCTATCGACACTCCTTTTCCTGGTGGTTGGAGGAAGGAGGATGCTACATTGGCATAGGTAGTGGATGCCACTGTTTATCGACAGTTGGTTGGTTCTCTCATGTATTTAGTCAATACATGACCGGACATACGCTATGCTGTGAACCAGCTTTCACAAGCGATGGTGAAGCCTACTAAGCTCTTATGGAAGGCAGGAAAGCATGTCCTAAGGTATCTCAGGGGCACATTTGGGTATGGATTGTGGTACAGACAGTCAGATGAGGTGAAGCTACATGGCTTCATGGATGCAAATTGGGCAGGAATCCCAACAGACAGAAAAAGCACATCTGGAGGGATTTTCAATATAAGATCTACAACAGTTTCTTGGTACAACAGGAAACAAAGATCCGTGGCACTCAGTTCAGTGGAGGTCGAGTGCATGGCAGCAAGTTTGGCTGCATGCGAGGCCATATGGATGAGGAATATTCTGGTCGGGTTGTTCGGTTCACATTTAGATCCCATGGTGATATATTGTGATAATCAGAGTTGCATTAAACTCTTTGTTAATCCAGTATTTCATGATAGATCTAAACATATTCACATCCGGTACCATCATATCAGAGATTGTGTGCAGCGGAAGATCATGTTGCTTTCTTACATTCCTACGGAGGATCAGGATGCAGATACTTTGACGAAGGCGCTCACCAGGAGCAAATTCGAATACCATAGAGACAGAATAGGGGTGGCAGATAACCCCTATCTTGTTGAGAGGGAGTGTTGAGATTCAACAAGATGATGAGCTTAGTGAAAAGATTCGCCTTCACTAAGTGAGCCCGCAAGCTATTTTTGGCGCAGAGTCTATTTTTAGACATGTCGATCATATTCTATGAGTTGTAGGATGCTATTTGTGGATGGTTGGTCAAGTTGGAAAAATAGATGGACTTCTATTTTTAGACATATTGGGTAGAGTCTATTTTTAGACTGTTAGTCTAAAAATAGATATGTCGAATATTATTAGCTGTTAATAATATTTGGACTCTAAACATTATCTTATTCTCTTGGAGCACTTCAGTTAAGTGCACAAATGTGGCACAATATCTGAAAAAAGGAATTATGATATTCCTGAGGGTTTACTAGAGCTAATGCATGGAGGAATTCAATTAGAACTCATGTGATAGAGTTTGGTGGAGTTGTATTTAGTTTAACTCAGTTAGACTCAGTTGAGCTAGTTGTATCTAGTCTAACTAATTGATACACTAGTGAGAGTGGAGTGAATTAATTAGTTAATCAATTCAAAAATAATAACTCATTAATCAACTGAAGAATACATCAGTTTACTACAGTGCATGGCAGTTTCAGTGGAGACCAGTGGAGAGATAGGTGAAAGAGCAAGTGTGACTATTAATTGTGACTATAGTGATGCATTGATTGCATCCAAAACTCAGTGGAGATGCCAATGAGGATTGCGTGAGCAAGGCTGGAGTAATTCGAACTCATTCAAAGCCATTCTTCAGCAGGGATTGCGTAGTAGAGGCAGGCTAGCAGGTGGCAAAGATCGGTGCATGGATTTGCAAGATCGGGCCTGATTAGTGTGTAGAAATTGTATTGTACTGAGAGCTTGATATGATCAGCTTTGTATGAGGATTGTTACATGATCTCTATGACATATATTATATATAGATAGTTGGGGTTTTCAGCTTCAGGCTTTTCCGTTAAAAAATTGTGTTAATGTGTATTAATTTTTATTGTTTCATGTGTGCATTGCAATCTTGATTTAATTTCCGCAAATGATCAATGGTGGAATAGATTCTGTATTTTGCATGAAGTTAAAATAGTGTGAGATTAGGAGAATCTTGGACATATAACACATAATTTATATAATTTCTACACATGGCATGAAGTCAACACAAGTTTAAACACCATTTGAATATTATAGGTGGCATAGGGAGGTACAAAAGGACTCAACAAGAGATTTCTATCATATTGACAAATTTGGAGGAAAAAATGGACAGTATTGACCTCAAATTAACCATTCTAGCCAGGAGACTAGCCAAACAATCCTTCTCAATTGATGATGTCAATGATCACCTAACACAGATGGTTCACTAATTTATTGTATGCCACATTAATAGTCTTGTTTATCTTCTTATGTCGATATATGTCAAGGTTTGGCATAACCATCCTGTTTTTATAAGTTTCCATTCACAAGATGTTCTAGTTAGATGAGGTATTAGCAACCTCAAGACTCTATGTAAATGTGAGTAATACTTGGTAAGTTTATGAGGTAAAGTGAATGTGTAGTTGAGAGTGGGTACAACCCCTCCAACCACATCTCTCATGTGTAAATACACATTAAGACTAATAGAAATCTAGCTAAAATTCCATCCCAAACTCTCTTTCTCTTCGTTTATTCTTGTAAGTGTTTTCTAGCTACTATGACATAGTAGCTAATGAAAGAGTGGAATGAACTTGCATGACGAAAACGGAAGGATTAAAATGCAAGGAAGATCTCTCGACAAGTTGCTGCCCAAGAAAAGTTTGTTTCCTGGAAAATTGTTCGTGAATTCTAATGCTAATAGAAGAGAAAATATGTTGTAGAGGATGCACATGAAAGAACAAGATGCTACTAATACAAGCCTGTAAATTATGATCTTGAATTTATGTACTTCTGAACTTTGAAAGGTGCTAAAAAGAAAGTTATCGGTACTTGTGGATGTTTGTGCATGAATACATTAGCGAAAATATGAAAAAGTAAAAGAAAAAATTCATGTTTGGAAAGATCGAATGCTCACGATAATGGACCAAGGCCACTATATTTTTGAATTATATGCTCAACCTCATTATCAAAGCTTATCGAATGAGATGCCAACTTGGAATCTGCAAGCAAGCTATCTTGAGTGTGTCTAATTCCTCCAGAGCTTTCCGGTGGTATATTTATATATAGGCATAAACAAGACAGATCTTGAAATTATTCGATGTGGTTGTATCAAAGGTGGAGCACATAAATATAGTGTCAAATAACGATATATTGGAGCACATTTAGGGAGTGCACATTTGGGTTGGTTTTTCCAATGACAACCGAATTTAATTTGAGAGGCGAATAATCAACTTTGACTTAATTTTGAACCATCTTCAACAAAGTGACAGAACATAAATTGAATCAACCTTGACGATTCTTAGAATTGACTTCGACTATATATATGTACACCGCTTGAAAACGTTTATGTGATTTGTCCTTGTGCAGGCTCATTTTGGATAATTTCATAACTTTGTTGAGATTTTAGATGTGACTGCAACTATGTCTCTAAAGGAGCAAGTCTGCATGGACACCCATATATAATGCAAAGAGAAAGGCCATGATTGAAAGCATAATTTTGATCTTAGATATTCAAAATCAAAGAGAAAATTAATTACAAGTGTTGGAATTGTTGAGCTTCAAAGAATCGACCATCAAGTGGCTCGAAATTTATGTTCTCTCTATTAGTTATTATCGGATGTCTAAATACTGAAGCATTGAAGTCGAATGTGGCATGTCTTGAAGAAGTCAACTACTTTTCTAGTTGACTCGGTCAACATGCAGACATAATTGATCAACTTCGATAGCCGACTGATGTTGGAATTTTTGGGAATTCCAGACAACAGAGAGTAAACTCCTCTCCTTTATCAACACAGAGAATATAAATCAAAAATTTGCTTTTCAGACAGGAGACAGAGATGACATTAAAATGCTTTCTTCTATTCCATTAAACAAACTAAAAAAAAACCATTACAAATTTCTTCCTCAACAGTGAGGGATTCACAAAATATGAATAGGGACTGCTACAGACGCAGTGCTCTACAAAATAAAACTTCTCTCTGTCTCTCAAGAACGCACAAACAGTGCTTTGTTCTTCTTACTGTGGTTTTCTTGCCTGCGGGCTCACACAGCGTTTACAATTCAATACAATACATTCATTACCAATGCACGCGGGCCTTTTCCCTTTATATATGGCGCGGAGGCACAAATTACATATAAAACATAAACAAATAAATAAACCAAAATACAAAGGAAAATGCTGTTGGACACATAAAAATTTAACATTGGCGCGACGTACGAGTGGGGACCACATCGTAGTCGGCCATCGCAATTGCGGAAATTGCGATATGCGATATGGCGGAATAACAAAACTTGTGATCAAACAAAAATGCGACGGTGCGATGATGCGGTGATCGCACATCGCAATATTCAACTTTTGCGATGACACATGGCGGAACACATATAATGAAAATGTGATTTGCGACATTGCGATGGTGCGACGGGCGCACATCGCAACTTTCAACATTTGCGATAACATATATATATGTGGTGGAACAACTTTGCGATATGCGATTGTGCGATCTTGCGATGGCGTGACGATCGCACATCGCAATTTCAACAAAACTCTGGCAATGGGCGGAGGGTGATTGCGGTAAAATGCGATATTGCAATGTTGCGATGATCGCACATCGCAAACATCCACATCAACAAGACACTTGCGGTCTCAAACTTCAAAAAACTGTGATCTGCGATTTGAACTTTGGCGCTTAAGTGGTAGGGACCACTTGTCTGGCCTCTTCATAACTTTTAAGTCTTCCGCCTGTTCGATCAATTTCATTCATTTTTGGTTGTTGAGGGCTTTAAAGCCCAAAATGACTTTCTTTAATAATTTCTGCTCCTCCGTAGACTTGAGCTACGAAATTATTCGCTCCTCTGTCAAAAATGACTTCGCCCATACTTCAAAATTAATTCCTTTGATATACTTGGCTGCGACCCATCAAAATTTAATTCTTCTCCATTCCTCTTTATTATACAGTGCTGTGCACTCAATCTTCTCTGCGCTGCTGCTGCTGCTGCTGTACTTTATTCTTTGTTCTTCCTGCCCAAGGCACGGCAGGTG
Organism: Pinus albicaulis; assembly: GCA_034641835.2. Taxonomy (NCBI): domain Eukaryota; kingdom Viridiplantae; phylum Streptophyta; class Pinopsida; order Pinales; family Pinaceae; genus Pinus; species Pinus albicaulis. Next base: position 376,539,596 of record CM076569.1, on the reverse strand, counting down.
ACGTTAATATTTCAACACTCCCCCTTAAAGTCAGCTGCTGGGTTATCCATCATAACCAAACATTTTCTTAAAAATTCAAATGTTTTATGTGCCAATGGATTTGTCAAAATATCTGCATATTGCTCCTCTATTTTACAATGCTGTAAAACAATTTCTCCATTGTTTACCAATTCTCTGATATAATGAAATTTTGTGTTTATGTGCTTTGTTCTCTTATAAAACACAGAATTCTTTGATAATGCAATAGCTGAGCTATTGTCACAATAAATCACTGTCCCTTTTACCTTTTCTTGACATAGACTTCTCAACATTCTTCTCATCCAAATTGCTTGACACATTGCTGCTGTAGCTGCCACATATTCTGCCTCTGCTGTAGATAATGCTACAATAGGTTGTTTCTTAGAAGCCCATGAAATGGCTCCTGAACCCATATGAAAAACATAACCGGAAATGCTCTTCCGATCATCTACAATTCCAGCCCAATCACTGTCAGTGTATCCAACTAATTCTGAATTTTCTGAAGTAGTATATAAAATACCAAATCCTTTTTCTCCTTTCACATACCTCAGAATTCTCTTTGCTGCTTACTAATGTGCTTCTTTTGGCTTCTCCATAAATTTGGAAATTAAAATAACAGCATGCATAATATCCGGCCTAGTTGCAGTCAAATACATGAGGCTGCCAACTATGCTTTTATACAGACTTGGATCAAAATCCTTGCTGCTGTCATCTTTTCTCAACTTCAATCCCATTACTGTGGGAGTAATTTCAGCTTTGCACTCCTGCATATTAAATCTTTCTAAAACCTGATTCACATACTTTGCTTGGGATATAAAAATCCCTTTCTCACCTTGCTCTACTTCTATTCCCAAGAAGTATCTCAACAAACCCATGCCAGTCATTTCAAATTCATTTTTCATGACTGTTTTAAAATTTTCAACAAGGTAATCATCATTACCTGTAAAAATTAAATCATCAACATATAAAACCACAATCAACATCTTACCATCCTTTTCTTTGATGTAGAGGGTGGGTTCTCCCTCACACTTTTCAAATCCATTTTCCAGTAGATAGGAATCTATCCTACTGTACCATGCTCTTGGAGCTTGCTTCAACCCATAAAGAGCTTTCTTCAATTTGCAGACCTTATTCTCTTGGCCTTTCTTCTCATATCCGAGAGGTTGTTCCACATATACCTCTTCCATTAAAACTCCATTTAAAAATGTAGATTTTACATCCATCTGATATACTTTCCATTTTTTTTGTGCTGCTATGGACAACACTGCTCTTACTATTTCCATTCTTGCAACTGGTGCAAAAGTTTCTTCATAATCAATTCCTTGCTTCTGCTTGTATCCCTTGACAACAAGTCTGGCCTTGTGTCTCTCTATCTTTCCTTCAGCATTGCTTTTGGTCTTATAGACCCATTTAACTCCAATGCCTTCTTTACCTTCTGGGAGATCAACCAACTCCCATGTTTTGTTCTTCTCTATGGCTTTAATTTCATCATCCATAACTTCTATCCATTTTCTATCTTTAATAGCATCTTCAAAATGAATAGGATCATCAACTTGACAGTACAAAGCAAATAAGGAATTCATACCTTTGTTTGCTTCTCCTTGCTCATAAATTTCTCTAATACTTCTGAAATTTGTTCCTCTTTCACTTGGTGTAGTTGTGCTTGATGAAGCACTCATTTCTGCTCCATGTGGTGTGCTTGGAGATGCACTCCCGCTTCTTCTCAAGGGTGTTCTCGCTGCTGCTTGAGGTGTCTCTTGCTGTCCTTGTGCTGGTGGAGGTTGTGCAACAGATGGGTTATTAATTTCAACCACATCTTATTCATCTTCATCATGAGACAAACAACTTTTAACATTGACTGTTTTCTCTATGCTTCCATCCCATGCTTCCTCTTCAATGAATTGCACATCTCTGCTTATCAAAAAATTCTTTGTGGATGGGTTATACAATCTGTATCCTTTGGAATCCTCACAATGTCCAAGGAAAATGCACTTCTCCCCCTTACTATCCAACTTCTTTCTCAACTTGTCTGGAATGTGTACATATGCCACACATCCAAAAACTCTCATGTGGGTGACTCCCTGTTTTCTGCCACTCCACGCTTCTTCTGGAACTTTGTTCATCACTGCTTTTGTAGGGAATCTATTCAAAATATACGCAACACAGTTTGCTGCTTCTACCCAATACTCATTTGGCAAATGTTTTACCTTTAGCATACTTCTCACCATTTCCATTATGGTTTGATTCTTTCTTTCAGCAACTCCATTCTGTTGTGGTGTGTACCTTGTGGTAAACTGCTTGTGTATGCCGTTCTCTCTGCAGAAACATAGAAAATCCTTTGATATGTATTCTCCTCCTCTGTCAGTTCTGAGGACTTTAATATACTGCCCACTTTGTTTCTCTACAAGAGATTTAAAGTGGCAGAATTTCTGAAAAACTTCACTCTTATATTTCAGAAAATAAACCCACACTTTTCTTGTGAAATCATCTATGAAGGTCAACATGTAGTTGCTGCCTGAAACTGATGTTGTTTGCATCGACCCACACAAATCTGAGTGAATGATTTCTAAGGGTGCTTTTGCCCTTATGCTTTTCCCTGAAGGAAAATTTTCTCTGTGTTGCTTTCCCAAGATGCAGCCTTCACATAGGCTGTCAGGTTTTTCAATCAATGGCAATCCTCTTACCATTCCTTTTCTGTGCAGCAAATTTAATCCTCCGAAATTGAGATGTCCAAATCTCAAGTGCCATAACCAATTTACATCTTTCTCTTCCTTCTGGAAGGCTTCTTGTGTTACAGCTGCTACATTCTTTCCTTTTCCTTTCAAGTCAATGTTGAGCTTGAGCGGAAACATTCTATTGCTGGTCATTTGAATTTCAGTAATGATTTTCTTGCTTGGAGGAATATCTTTTATGGTGCACACATCATCTTTAAAAATTACATTGTAACCTTTATTTATGACTGCCCAACGCTCAAAAGATTACATTTCAGACCTGGAACATAATACACATCAGGAACAAATTTCTGCTCCCCATTCCTTGCTCGAATACTAACTCTGCCTTTTCCCTTGACAGAGATATTAGTATCAGTTCCTGTGGTCACTTTAGATTTAATCTCTTCATCTAGATTGGCAAACACTGCTTTGTTGCCAGTCATATGATTACTACATCCAGAATCTAAGAACCAAACATCATCTTCCCTATCCTATGCTACATTACAAGCTAATAGCACATTACTTGGGTTCTTTTCCTCTTTTGCTACATTAGCGTTCTGCTTATTTTTCATGTCATTTTGCTTCTTTCTACATTCATTGGAATAGTGCCCATATTTCTTGCAATAATGACACTGGACATTGGATTTGTCATACCTCTATCCATGAGCATGTTGGTGTTGATGTCCACCTTGCTGGCTGTTGCATTGGCCGTGGCTCTGACTTTGACTGTTGCTCCTTCCATGTGAATGTGAAGAGTTGTTCCTTCCACCTCTGTTTTGGCTTCTGCCTCTTCCTCTTCCTTTGCCTTGACCTCTTCCTCTTCCTGAAGGCATCTGGGTCTTGAAGGCATGCTCAAGAGATGAGTGTTCATCTCTGCTCAATCTCTGTTCATGAGTTATCAACGAGGCATGAAGTTCATCAACTGTGAACTGTGAGCGATATTTGGCCTCTTCTATAGTGGTAACAATAACATCAAACTTTGAGGGTAAGCATCTCAAAAGTTTCTCCACTATCCTTCTTTATTCAAGAGTTTCTCCATGGGATCTGATCTGATTTACAATCCCAATCACATGTGTAAAGAATGTGTTAACACTGTCTGACTCTTTCATGCAAAGAGTTTCAAAAACTCTTCTCAGCAACTGAAGTTTTGTTGTCTTAACTTTCTCCATGCCTTGGTAGGCTACTTTCAGAGTTTCCCATGCCTCCTTGGATCTCTTAGCTGCAGCTATCCTTGGAAACACACTCTCGTTTACTGCTTGATACAAATAGAAGAGGGCCTTAGCATCCTTATTTCTATTTTTCTTCAATAAATCCTTCTCTGCTTGAGTTAAGGCACTAAAAGCCTGCTCATCAGCTGGTTCAACAAAACCATCTTCTACAAACTCCCATAAGTCTTGTGAAACAAACAGGGATTTCATGGTAATGGCCCAATAATCATAGTTCTTTCCATTAAATTGTGGAAGCTGAACATTTCCAATGCTCATTCCAGTGCTTGGTCCAGCCATTGCTCTTAAACTGAACTCTTCACCTAAACAAACTGTCTTTCTTTTTCTCTGAAAGAACAAACTCTTTTAAACAGAAAACAACAACTCTGTTTTCTTTGAGAAATACCTGACTGTGACTTCTGTCGATCTTTCACACTGTTGGAGAAAACACTTCAACAAGTCTTCTTCTTCTTCAGCTTCTTTGAAACCTTCAAAGAGCCTGTACTAGCTCTGATACCATGTTGGAATTTTTGGGAATTCCAAACAACAGAGAGTAAACTCCTCTCCTTTATCAACACAGAGAATATAAATCAAAAATTTGCTTTTCAGACAGGAGACAGAGATGACATTAAAATGCTTTCTTCTATTCCATTAAACAAACTAAAAAAAAACTATTACAAATTTCTTCCTCAACAGTGAGGGATTCACAAAATATGAATAGGGACTGCTACAGATGCAGTGCTCCACAAAATAAAACTTCTCTCTGTCTCTCAAGAACGCACAAACAGTGCTTTGTTCTTCTTACTGTGGTTTTCTTGCCTGCGGGCTCACACAACGTTTACAATGCAATACAATACATTCATTACCAATGCACGCGGGCCCTTTCCCTTTATATATGGTGCGGCGGCACAAATTACACATAAAACATAAACAAATAAATAAACCAAAATACAAAGGAAAATGCTGTTGGACACATAAAACTTTAACATTGGCGCGACGTACGAGTGGGGACCACATCGTAGTCAGCCATCGCAATTGCGGAAATTGCGATATGCGATATGGCGGAATAACAAAACTTGCGATCAAACAAAAATGCGACGGTGCGATGATGCGGTGATCGCACATTGCAATATTCAACTTTTGCGATGACACATAGCGGAACACATATAATGAAAATGCGATTTGCGACATTGCGATGGTGCGATGGGCGCACATCGCAACTTTCAACATTTGCGATAACATATATATATGTGGTGGAACAACTTTGCGATATGCGATTGTACGATCTTGCGATGGCGCGAGGATCGCACATCACAATTTCAACAAAACTCTGGCAGTGGGCGAAGGGTGATTGCGGTAAAATGCGATATTGCAATGTTGTGATGTTGCGATGATCGCACATCGCAAACATCCACATCAACAAGACACTTGCGGTCTCAAACTTCAAAAAACTGCGATCTGCGATTTGCGCTTTAGCGCTTAAGTGGTAGGGACCACTTGTCCGGCCTCTTCATAACTTTTAAGTCTTCCGCCTATTCGATCAATTTCATTCATTTTTGGTTGTTGAGGGCTTTAAAGCCCGAAATGACTTTCTTTAATAACTTCTGCTCCTCCGTAGACTTGAGCTACGAAATTATTCACTCCTCTGTCAAAAATTACTTCGCCCATACTTCAAAATTAATTCCTTTGCTATACTTGGCTGCGGCCCATCAAAATTTAATTCTTCTCCATTCCTCTTTATTATATGGTGCTGTGCACTCAATCTTCTCTGCGCTGCTGCTACTTCTGCTGTACTTTTTTCTTTGTTCTTCCTGCCCAAGGCACGACAGGTGACTTTAATATTTCAACAACTGATCGGATCGACTTCATCATACTCTAGTCAAATATATGAGTCTGTTCGATTCCATTATTTTACTTGTGATTAACTTGGACTCATTTGACTATGTTGATTGTTTGACTTAGTCAAGGGAGTCAACTTTCATGCATTCAAAATTTGACTTAGTTGAGCACATATACGCTGGTTGACATTCCAATTGGTGTTGTTGATTCGATTGATCTGGCCCTGTACTTTTTCGATCAACTTCTATCTGTTGGAAATTTTTTAACAAGCTTTAATATAATATCACTATACGTGACCAATGAATATATCATGCCAGTTCTATAATTGTGACTACACTTGACTTGGAAAGAGTCATCATCATTCAACGTAACTTAATGTAGTGAACAACAATCCTTATGTCGGTTTAAGTGCTCAAGGAGCCTTTTAAAAAGTATGTAACATAAAATAAGTTGGTCAGATTCTCACCAAAGTTTGTAGATGCTCAATTGATATCAATTGTAAAAGTTATAATACCATTTATAAGCATGGTATTAGTTGATTCATGTATCCTTCATGTAATCAAAAAGTTTAGACTCCAATAAAAAAATAGACACTTCATACAACATACAACCACACATTCATTAGTGAACTGAATTATTAGGAATCACAAAGATTTGATTGCACATAAACAAGATCAATTAAATAATTTTGCAACAAAATTCAAGAACATGAAACCATGTGAGAAGAACACACAAAGAATCAAATCGATAAGATGATGGCAACAATAAAATAATGTATGGATCGAGTTCCCCAGTATAAAGTTGCATAATTTTTTGGTTGTGATAGAAGTAAAATGTAGGATGGTTGATATACATATGATTCACTTATTTTGTGTTTTAATGAGAGACTCCCAGGAGTGATAGTCGTGCACTAGAATCATATGTATAGAGAGTGAAAAGGACACTATCAGATTGGAGAGGAGTTGCTTAACAGTTCTTGGTTGGAGTAACAATCCATATGGTAGAGAGGTTGTACATAATGTGAAAAATTGATATCCAAAATAAGTAGCCACCAAAAAAAGAGGAAGTCACAATAATCCTTGTACACATGCATCTCCCTATCCAGCTGGAAATTATTGCGGCTTAGTCACCTATGTCGATCAGTATGCATGGTTGATGTACAATAAGGATACTTCTACAAGAAGTAGAGATCCAATACTTTGTTGCATCCTTGCTCAGGATGAGAAAGGCATTAAGGTAAGGGGATATGTTGAGGGGAATATTAGGCCAATGTTTACCACACATAAAAATCTATGTAAATGTAAGCAATACTTGGTAAATATATGAGGTAAAGTGAATGTGTGGTTGACAGTAGGTACAACTGATCCAACCACATATCTCATGTATAAATATGCATTAAGACTAAGAGAAATATGGTTTGAATTCCATCCCAAATTCTATTTATCCTTGTGTATTCTTTCATCTTGCTTCTATCACTGCAATGTATCATGTTCTTGCAAACGTAAGCTAGGCTTACAACATGTATGGTTTTCTTTCAGGAAAATAAATAACATAACATTTTTGGTACGTGTAATCCTCATTTGATGTAATGAAAAGTGCCTAAAAAGTCATTTTTACTCATAAGGTGAAAATTGGCTAACACAAGAATATCAAAATACCGAGAAAGTGGAAAGTTTGTAAATGTAAAAAAATCAATTTATGAAGCTTCCAAGTTCCAATATTCCCATTTCTAATGAAAATTTGGCTAATTGTAAGCACATCAAAAAACCAGGGAAATTACATATCAATGATTCCAAAGACTTCAATTCTTAAGGATTCTTAATATGCCCCTACTCAATGACATGAAAATTAAGCAAAGGAAATTATAAAATCTAGGAAAAATGCATTTTGGGAAATTCAAAAAATTTAGTTCCCAAGGACTCCCAATACACCCCTTGATGATCAAGTGAAAATATTTAATTGCTCCTTCCCATCAAGATACTGGGGAAAATAGCATATGGATATGCCCAATAAAATCAATTCCTAATAGGCCCATTCCCTATTAAGTGAAAATTACTCAATATTTAAGGATACTAAAAAGCAAGGAAAAATCACATCAGGAAAGTTGGGAAGAGCAAAATTCAAGAATTCCTAGCGATGGCTTTCCCAAAGAATGGTAAAACTGTGAGGTAAAGAAGGCACAAAGAGATAACAAGAAGATATTCCTCCAAAAAAATGTTTGGAAGCCAAAAAGGTAACCAACTTTGGAAAAAACTATAAATCATGATTCTACATATGATTCGAGCAAGGGGTTGTATAATTGAAAATGGATCCTTATACGATATTCATGGCACTCAAAACTATTCCTCCGGATTCAAAAGATGAAAGTTATTTAAAACCAAAGAAAATTTCCAAGTGTTCTTAACAATGGTTGAGAAAGAACAACTCAAGTAACACTAACCAAGAACCCATTTGAATCAAGGCACTTGTCATGTAGAGCTATTATCATAGGAGAAGTGAAGGGTACAATTCCTTTGTTTGTGTACTACCAAAAAAATGACTAGGTTTTCCCTAGACCCATTTTTGCACATTGGAAAAGTGTTCAAACTTAGCAAGTTTACAACTTGATAGTAGAATCCCAACCAAGGAAACTGACTAGACACTAGAAAGTTTATACAAATGAGAATAAAAATACAAACCTCCTTTGCCCAAAGTTGGTATCAATTAAAAAAACTCCAGTAAGGAAATTTGGCATCTAAAACAATTTTGATTTATAGAAAGGTGTTGAAAATTATTAAATTGATGATTCTACAAGGCATATCAAATAACTCAAGTTTCCATAACTAGAGTGGAAGTCCATGTATCATTTCCTTTAACAGTGTTGAAGGGCCCCATTTGGAGCCATGCACTCCTATCTAATATCTCAAATCATGAGAGAATATATATATATATATATACATATACATACTAGTGTAGGATCCCTCTAGGCCTTATTGCATGAACCATGGCTCAGATACCAAGTGTAGGGTTCCATTGATGGAACCCCAAATATTCCACCCCTTTTAAAAGTTTTTTCTTTTTTTTCTACTTAGATTAAGACTAAATATTTGACACATACTTTTAAAAATACAAAATACAAATAGATCAATTTCATTCCTTTTTAATATATCCATTCATAGATATGAATCATTCCTACAAGTGTTATTAATGCAGAATACAAAAATATCAAGAGAATTCTCACAAAAACTGGTAACACCACTACTTTTTTTATCCATGTATGTTACCTCAATTACATCATGTTATACATATATCTATAAAATGTAAACACAAAATTTTTATAACTCCAATACTCATTGTAGATTTTTATTAAAAAAAATTACAACAATTCACACGAAAGTTATCGTTCACCCAAGTGAGTATAGAATCTTCAATGTAGGGTGGTTAGAATCCTCGTTCCTAGCTTGAAGCAACTCCAATGATAAATTCTTTTGCAATCCCATGGCACTAGATCAAAGTTGATGATCCACTCGGTTGTCCACCCTACCAATTCCAAGGCATTATTCTTCCCTTTGGCTCCCTGATACATAGTGTGGTTGTACGAAGGAAAATAATTCAATACTAGCTAATAAGAATTGAGTTATAACCCTAATATCCCTAGATCAACAAATTTTTATCCACTATATTATTCAATGAGTACTCAAGATAACAATTTCACAATCACAAGATTGCAATATCACAAGTTCTCACAAGAATACATAGAATTCCATTATGACCCCATTTAGCATTAGGGAGCTAAATATCCCCTCCTACATAAGAATGCGGTCCTTTTATAAAGTCTTCTAGGTGAGGATTAGATGTGCCACCTGTTTTCTCGTGCAAAAATAATTAATTATTTAATTTCATAATTTGATTATTCACCAATACACATGTCCTATCCACAAACTAGCTCTCATGTAATTCCTATTATTTTATTTAAAATAAATATTTTCTCTCTTCCAAGAGTCACATGCCCTAAATTTACTCCTAGTTGTTCCCTTATGTCATTTTTCCCTTCCTTAAATTTTGCAATTTATTTTAGCTAACTCATTGTTACCTACCATGAGTCAAAGTTAGTTTTAGTTACTTCCTTAAATTTCTCCATTGCAAAATTAGTCATCTTTTTTAGGATGATGTCAACTAGGTTCTCTTGATTTAATTTCTCTGAATTATGTACATATCTATTTATATTTTGTTCACATAAGCTTAGATCCATTTAAATTTAAGTTAATTCTTGTTTTAAACATGACAATTAAAATTCATACATATATGTACTTGCTAACTTATACAAAACCCCCTTTTTAAGTATCTGTTTACTAATAGTAGCCAAGCCATTTCTTTTAGGTATTATGTTTTCATATTAAGTTTAGATTTCAAAGTAAACATCGATTAAAATTCTATATTAACTTGATAATCAATAACTTTCTATTTTTTTTTCTCTTTAATAATCCATAGCATATTAATCCTTAAGGACATATGAATTAACCGAAATCATATATTTCCTTATCCTCCATTTGGTGCCAAGGGTTCCAACTCTCGTTCCCTTCAAGAAGCCCCCATTTCAAGCTTGTGCCATGTGTTTCCCTTCAAACCTATGATTTAAGCAGGGGAAATAAATATTGGTGGAATGGAAATTGAATAACATGCTTATCACCCTTGTTGATAGTTTCATGGTGACTCAGGGATTAAGGGTCCCCTTGATGCACACCCTTAGAAGTTCCTCATGAGCAACCATATCCATGATACAACCCTCACAACATCGTGCAACTCCAAGGATAAGTACCCCCTGTATTTCATTTTGAGCTATGACTAGTGTGTAGCAGTTATGACCAGGGATGTTGATCATACCCCTCCAAATATGTCCATTATCCTTCACCTACAACACCACTACCCATATGTGGGTTGTCTTTTCAACACTTATTAGAACTTGTGAAATTGGGAAAACATCTATTAGTATGATCCATATAAGAATACTCACTATTTGCATTAATATCAAATATCAAAATATAAGCATAAATCACAATGTGACTCAAACGATCATGATATGGATTATATTCATAGTCCTTTTTTCCTGACACGCTTAGGAAATAGTCAGTAAAAACGCTACGCATGATATAACTATCATTCAATAAATACCATAAATGATCACATATAAATGCCATAATCATCATCATCATCATGAAGTAAAATATCATAATATTATGAAATACATGTCTCATCAAATGAATCATGATAATAATGTCCTAAAAGAAACATTTATAAATCAAACGATGTCTCAAAGCTAAGACAGTCTAAATCTCATGTCAACTAGTGAAGGGAAGTACATATTAAAACCATGATAACACACACACACTCACACACACACATGTGCTTGGCATTTTTCTTTAACATGCTCTATATTTTTTTTTAATTTTTTTTTTTAATATGATATGCATAACTTTCTATGTGTGTGTGTAGTTTTTTTTTTTAAGTATTAATTTTTTATATGCTTATTAATTAAATTTAAATATGAAGTTCTGAAATATAATGGTTATAAATATGGTAAAATGTATCTTAATATATAACTATTATTTCTATGTACAATGAAGGCTTTCCCTCTATGGAGTTTGCTCGGAAAACACTACTCATCCCAACCAATCCCATCCCTCCATTTTTTCCCTCCTCCAACCAATCATTTTTCAACACGTAATGGCCTTGACACCCTGTCTCGCCACTATAGAGCCAGAACAACAGGAGGAGGGGCAGTCTCGGTCTTCATATTCCACCCTTGCAGAGCAAGTATTTCCGATGTGGAAGCTTCAATATTTGGGAAATTTTTATGGAGAAATCTCATTTGGGTTCCTCGATCTGCTAATTTTAATGATATCCACACAAAGAAGCATGGGTTGTATTATTCTTGGGAGCTCAAAAAGGTCGAGTTTTATTAAAGATAACTGACAATTTTTGGATTAGACATGCACATGTATTGAAGAAATGGACACCATATATGCTTATTTCAATTTATCTGCAAATAAGCCTTGTGGGTATAGTGTAGCTATTTGTATTTTGTTGGTCATAAAATGTATTTTTTAAGGTAAGGTTTGATAGATTGATGGACTGGAAACTATAGGCGATCAATTTGGGGGTAAAAAAAATTACCTGAGAATGATAGAAGGAGAACATTATAGAACAATGGAATATGAACTCACTGAAGGCTTTTATCATAGGCTTGGAGAAGCCTCAAACATGTCTATGGAGAGTATGGGAAGCTTGCAAACCAGTAATGGAGGTGGGTATGTTTCCATTCCATTATGGACAACAATGTTGGCTCACAAAATTCTATGACAATGACATTAATGCATCCCAAATTGAGAACCATGACAAGAACACATGGCAGATCAGCAGCCCACGGTGTGCCCCATAAAAAGATAACCACTCATACCCTTGGAGAAGGTGTCCTTGCATAGGCACTTATAGATGACAAGTATCCTACTGATGGCCTTGAGGAATATGATGAGTGAACCATTGACTTAATACAACTAAACATGGGTCATCCTTTTGCGCAGGACATTTTTAAACTTTATAAAGGTACCTACAATTTCAAGGATGTTGCATTGAAGATCCTTGAGAGGTCAAGGGATAATACAGAGAAATCCCAAATCTTGGAGCAAAAATTCAACAGGAAGTCAAGATGTTGGCCACTCTAAGGCATTAGAATGTGGTGAGATTCATAGGGGGTTGTAAGAAGCCTATGGTCCGGTGTATTGTTATAGAGTATTCCAAGGGGGGTTCTGTGAGGAAGTCTTTAACAAAGAGACAAAACTGCCCATTGCCTTTAAAATTACCAGTGAAGTATGGATTGGATGTGGCGAGGGGCATGGAGTATTTGTAGAGTCTTGGGTTTATTCACAGGGATATGAGTTTTTTTGGTTGTAGTTAAAAGTAGGTCGATTGTATCATTTACACACTATATGAAAAATTCATTGAATTTCATACTACTGCCAAATTTATGCACAATCAAGGCCAATACAACTGAACCTTGCTACTATGTTATATGAACACACTTGTAATTTTGATCAAATGTTTAGTCGGATGGTACCGATTAGTATGCATAATCTTTGTCCACGAGTTTTGAATGATTATATTGAGATGAGAAAGTGGATTATGATCTCTGGATTCTGCGACAATTGTTGATGCCACTGATCTACTAGTTATATTGTGCTGTAAAAGTGGAAATATGATATAATCATTTGATCTCAGTTTCCAATGTCAAACATATGGTTAGAAAAAGGTTGCAACTATTAATGATGTTTATTTCTAAGGAGGCCACAATTTCACTCAAATGGAAAATTTATCACTCGAATACAATAAAATATTTTTCAAGCAATTCAATTATGGGTGTGTTTATAAAAAAAATTTGATGGAAGAAATGGATTTAGCACCATCAAAAACCCCTAGGGCACCCAAAATCTTGAAGCTTGATAGTTGTAAACCAAGTTTTGAAAAATTTCCGCAAACTTTTCTCAAAATCATGCTATAATTTCTATTGTTTTCAAGAAAAAATGTTGCATTTTTATACTCTTCTTTGAATGTTATGGCTCTCCACAGTTTGAAACTTTTTTTTACCTAATTAATAAAAAAAACCCTATCGGTAGACTTTAGCATTCTAAATAGATGTCACTGTTTAGACTTGTGTAGTGGATTAGAAAGCTATCATGGTTGTGGAAAAGTATAGTTTTCGCTGGCCTGAGAAGAATATTCCATAATAATTCCATAAAAGCATGAAAAGTTACATTTGGATCTAATTGGACTCCCATTTCAACTTTTGAATCTACAATGAGAAAGGAATATATAACATGAAAAGTAAAAGGTTATTTATTATGTTGGACAAGAAACTTTTGTTTGGATCAAATGTGATTGCATTTTTAGCTTTTAAACCTATAAGGTGAAGGGAATATATTTTGCAAAGTAAAAAAAATGACTATTTTGTAGCATGAGGAATGCGAAAAATCTCGTACGCATCATTTTTGACCACCATAACTCCGAAGTAGAGTTGACTAGACTAGTGGAATATTGTAGGAGGATCCATTGTGCGACTGGGAGAGCGAGTTATTGGTCTATAGGACATTGATGAAGATTGATCTTGTGCCCTAATAGAAATTTTGGGTTAGCGTCATTGTGTTGCTAAGAAAATAATAGATAGTCGGATGTGACACACTTGGGGTAACGGTTGTCAACACTTTGTGCTCATTCCTAGGTTGTGAGCAATAAGTTTTCCTCGTGGCGCTTGCAGTGGATATTTTGGTAGACCTTATGTACATGCATTTAAGAAATAGTTGCCTCTACTTGTGGCGAGATAATATTCCCAAATATTCTATTCCTTAAGTGTACCTTTGCACCTTTAGGGAAAATTGTTAGTTTATACCATTAGAGAAATATTGAGGTCTAAAATAGACCTCCCAAGTAATATTATAAAATAACAGTGGAAATAAATAAAAAATATTAGATTACCTCATCAAGTTTTGGAGGGAAAAAAATAAAAAATGTCTTTTCAACTCGTATTTTCAACTTATCTCTATATGATTTTACTCAAATTTCAAGCAGGAGCACTTGTTGGATGCAGAATTTAATTTTTCATCTGAGTACCCATGTTGCATACTTTTGATGGACCTTACTACACGAAAAATGATAAATACATGAAAAAATGTGATTGCAATATTATAAATTAGGCAATCTTATAAATTGTTAGTATTAGCAGAAATAGCTAACTTGGTTTATGATGTTGGGCACACTCGTGGGAATTACAATCAATACATGTATATGGTGGACATTTATTGGCACCTCAAGTTCCTTCTTAGTTGCGTTTTGGTGGATAGAAATACGATTAGAGTGGAAATTTTCCTCTCTTTGGATCACATGTAGTGATAATTGATAGCTTTTTATTGTAGGTTGGGTTGCATTGAGAAACATATGGGCATTCCTCCTAAGTTTGGTTTGTCTCCAAGCATCAACAAAGGATCCCATACCAGTTGAAACCAAAAATTTAGATAATTCCTCTTAGTTGTCTCTTTGTTTCCTATAATTATCTCTATATGTTTGAGTTTCGTATTTCTTAGTCTAAAAAGGGCCGAGGAGGTCTTGCTTCTGACATATGTGCTTCAGTCTTTGAAACTATATGAAAAAACTTATCTTATACACTTTCGAATAGAATAAAATTTTGGGTTTGGTCTGGTCTTCCTAGTGTCTGGCTAGGTCAGAATTCAGTGACTTAAAATGCACTCCTTTTTCATAGGAAATATAAAATATTTACTTAAAAAAAAACATAAAACTAGATTAAATAGAGTTTAATAATGCTTATCTTCCATAGTTTTTAACTATAAAAATAATAAGCTGAAGTATATGAATTAATTTTCCTTTGTATTTCTGAAGGCTATATTCAATTTTAATAATATATTAATTAATTTTAAAGCTATATGTTATTTTAAATAATATTAATTAAGAATAATTAATTTTAATAATATAATTAATTTTATCTTTCCAAATTGTCATGTATTACTATTCTCACCCTTAATCAATATTTAGCTTGTGTACAATATTAAAGAAAATATGTTAGTGGGATAAGAATCCAGATGGGATAACAATTGGTTTCCTCTCTAACACTCACAAGTTGACAATGGTCTCTCAATTTTTCTTCTCTAATACTTAAGCTAAACTAAAATGATTTTAACAAAGGGGTAGGTGCAATTTAATGATGGTCTCTCATAACCAAATATTACTAATAAAAACTTGGAAAAACAATGATCTATTAACTTAGAGACATGATTTTAGGTATTTTAACAATGAATTTAAATATGGTGTAAAAAGATGAAATGTAAAAAATTGGGTTAGGTATATGAATATATAATTGTTAGGATGATTTTAGGTACTTTATCAATAAATTTGAATATGGTGTAAAAATATTAAATGTTAGAAATTAAATTAAGTTTATGAATATATACGTTTTATTTATTGAATATGTTCATGACTATGTGAAATTTGAGGCTTTAAGCAATGATATGTTATTTTTCATGCAAAATAAACGTGTGTGTGTGTTTTGTAATAAATTATGAATATCATTACTATATCTTTGAAATTACATGCTCTCTCTCTCTCTCAATATATATATATATATATATATATATATATATATATATATATATATATATATATATATATATATATATATATATAGTCAACTATATATGTATTTATTGTTTTATCAATGATGGATTTGTGTAACCTGCACAAAAATAAGATAAAAATAGAGGTATTAAAAATTATAAAAATAAATGGAGGTTTTAATGTATTTTTAGCCAAACCACTAGGTTTGTCATTCCAAATATGAATCATCAAACACATATGCTAAAGTTGTCACTCCCACCCCAAAAATAAAATGAAAAGTATGAGCACTTAAAAAGAAAAATGTGTGATCCCAAAAGTAAACATGTAATCCTAAATTGTGTGCACATTCCTAAAAGAAAGCATGAATTCCTAGTAACACAAGCATTCTTTTAAGAATATGTGTGTTCTATTAAGAATGTGTGCGTGATTTTAGGAATATATGTGCAATTTTCTGACTAAATTTTTTCCCCAATGTATACCCTTCATCCGCAAGTGAGGATATCTAAATGAAATTAAAGGATTTAAGCATTAAGTATCAGTACTAGGGTACAATAGTAAGAGAAGGAGATTTTGTATGTAGGCCATAGAGGTTTCTTCTAAATATTAATATCCTTGGACCAACATCTTGAACCACCACACATGATATCTCGAGAGCATCCTGGTTTTCCAAGTAGGGCTCATGCATTATTAGAATATTTTGATAATGGTAATATATTTACCATTATAATATATTATATGAATAACCTAAGGCATGGCCTTCTTCCCTAGATCATTTCTAGGATCCCAGTACACATACCTACTATTAAAAACCACCTAGTGGCACCAACATCCCTAGTCATAGGACAAGGAAACCCTCATGAGGCCATGCATGGTTGTTTGAGGCATCCTTCTTGGCCCTAGATCAATAGATGCTTCCTTTGGTCGTAAAAATCATGTTTCATCCCCCAACCATGTCCAAGGCCCAATAACCCATGTTTGAGGTGATCTTATTGGCCCTTAATTCCTAAAAAATATTTATTTATGGCCAAGGACTAGGGTTGCCTCCCATAACTATGTTTAAGCCACCATGAACAACTCTAGTACTAAAAACATTCCAACATAGACCATATCCATAGAAAGGTCCTATGTGGTGCTTTAATTCCTCATTCATGTCCCTGTAGCCTTAGAAGCCACCTTTAGGGATTAAGGAACAAATTTATTCCCCCAACCATGGTTGAGAAAATGATACTTAAACCTAAAGCTCAAAACCTTCTAATGATGCCCATATCCCAACTAAGAGGGAGAGGATACTCTCAATGCATTATGTGTAGAGGTTTTAGGAATTTAAAGGTCCAATATCCCATAGAAAGGTCCCATGTGGTGGTTTAATTCCTTATTGATGACCCTTTATCCTTAAAAGCTACCTTTGGGGCTTTAGGCTTGGATTTCCTCTTTCAATCTCGATCAAGGAAATGAGACTCATACCTAGAGATCAAAATATTCTAATGATGTGCATATCCCAACTAAGATGGATATAATAATCACGAGACATTATGTGTAGTGGTCTGAGGTAGATTTGTTGAAGTTGGATGCTTGGAAGCTTGCTTTAGGTCCTAAGGTTTGATTTTCCTCCCTTGACCATGTCTACGACCTATACTTGGTGCTCTAAACCTTCTAGTGGTTTCCATATTGTAGTGTGAAGTTCGATATCCCACAAAGAGATAATATGTGGTTGTTTTAGGAATCAATGATGGTTCTTAATCTTTGGAAGATACATTTTAGTCTCACTAAGTAAGTTTTATTACTGGACCTTGGTCTAAGGCTTTAAATTGATCAATACTTATTCAAAAGCCCCAATGGTTGCAATTTTTTTACTAGGAGGAAAAGGATACACTTTTGAGGTTATGTTTGTGGTTTCAAGGTGTTTTTTTTTGCCCTAGATGCTTGAAATATTCCTTAAAGGACTACAACATAAGTTTCTACTTGCCACCATTTTGAGGAACCATTGATCATAACTAGTGATAAAAAATTGTAACGGTGTAATAAATCCATTGGAGGCCAAATATCCCCTTCGAATGCCATATGTTTTTCTGTCATCCTAATTCCTATAAGTTCATGTATGACCTAATACCTAGGTTTCCTCCCATAATCATATTTGATACATTGAGGTGGAAATCTAATACTAAAAATTTCATAATATCATCAATATACCCACTTGGATGGTAAGGATATACTTGATAGCTCATGTGCAATGGATCAAAGTGTTGTTATTTATTTGATTCTTAAAAGTTGCCTTTATGGTGTTAGGCCTAGGTTTCCTCCTTCAAATAATTCTAGGGCCCAGAGAATCATGTACCTAGTATTAAATATCCCCTAATGGCACCCATATCCATAGTTAAAGGAAGGAATACCGTTGAGAAGTCTTGTGTGGTGGTTCGAGGTGTTTTTCATAACCATGTATTCCAAGAAGCTTAGTCTAGTCTCCCAATTACCATGTTTCCTCCCATGCCATTTTCAAGAGCCTAAGACTCATAACTAGTGCTCAAAATATTCTAACAATGCATATATCCCCACTTAGAAGACTAGGATTCCCTAAAGATGTCAAGTGTGGTGGTTCAAGGTGTTGGTTTAGGTACTTTGATATTTATAAGCAATCTCTATGACCAAAGTCCCAAGTTTCCTTCCATACTTAATGCTCAAATCCTCAATTATCATTGATATCTCCACTTTGAGATGAAAGTTATACATTGGGAAAAATAATTTAATCACAAAAGTGAATGTGTGACATGCTCATCTTCCTATGTGCACAACTTCTTGTACATCGTGTGCACAACCATTACCACTCTCTTAGCCATCGAATTTGTGTGAACCACCATAACTAATGATAATTAATATTAATTAACGTTAAATAATTTAAATAATATTCAATATATGTAACTATATATATATATATATATATATAGATATAGATATAGATATAGATATAGATATAGATATATATATATATATATATGTATATGTATATATATCTATATGTGTATATAGATATGTATATACACATATATATATACACACATATATATATACATATATATTTATATACACATATATATACACACACACACACACACACACACACACACACACACACACACACACACACACACATATATATATATATATACATACATACATACATACATACACACATATATATATATATATATATATATATATATATAGGGAAAAATGTAAAATAATTATACTTGGCCCAAACTAAATCACGTAACACAAGTAAAAACTCTATTTAGTTTTGTTTAATTGTAATTGAATTCTTCAATGAAGATATATTTTTATATTTCGCTTGAGGAATATACATGTTATGGTCTGAGAGGGACTATCAAACTACAATACTCAAAATCATTACAAGGACATATTCATTATTAATTATAATTATCAAGCAAGGTAGCTACTACGCCATACTTATTGTGAACAAAAACATGTCACATGATGTAAATGAACCTCAATGAGGAAGATAATAATATTTTTCCCAATCACCCGAACCACAGCCAATTGAGATTTTTTCATTATACATTATATTTAATTATATAATAAGTAAATTACAACTATAGACTACTTTTTATATAATATTATTGTGACATATCCTTGTTAATATTTCTCTCTTGTAAATAATTGTAATTATTTAAATGGCTAAGAGAGGGACATTGATTCCATTGCTTGAGGAAGGATATTTCTTGAGGGAATTTTTGTTTTAAATATCACTCCTGGTTGGATGAGTGGTTTTAAATGGGTTGACTGTGCCATAAATTAATTGAAAAAGGAGAGGACAGGCCCAAGTGTCCTTTAAGTTCTAACCATATGCAACAAAATGACAAAATTTATGGAGAGGTATGGTCTACGTAGTCTAGTGGTTGATTGGTAGACTTTTATTCTATTTTTTGGGACACTCTCTCACGATGGATAGATATCAATACATAATAGAACAAAAAATTGAACGCGAGAAAAACTCTTGGATTATCTCTCTCTTGCACACACAAGCAGTGGAAGGAAAATACACATAGAACAATGTTGTAAGAGAAACTCCTCCAAGGGTGGAGGTGAGAGCATAAAGAAGCGATCGAAATTCCCTGTTGTTAAGCTCTGGAAATATTATAAACCAGGTGAAGAACCCTCACATAGGTTTGTTGGGTAAAAGAAATATAAAGAGCAGTGGATTTCTTGAAGGCTGAAAATCCCACTGGGGAGCTTGTGGATTGATGAAACCACTGGTTAAGGGAGAGATACTCTAGTATTTATGAGGGTTGATGAAACAATAGAAGTTTCCTTGGGGTTAAATATCTAGTGTTTGACACATTGATGAAGTACATGGAAAGGTAGTCACTTTAACCCAACAATAGCATATCCACATGATGAATTTCCCCTTATGGTGGACTCTCTTCTCCTGAAAGTGAGTTGAACTCTTTATACTATGGTATCATAGTATGGATGTTTAACTTGTTTGAAAGGAGTGAAAATATTGAGCTTAATATTATGTAGTTGGTGGATGAAGGCAGAGTGGCCTTGATAAAATATTGTTTTGGTTGTTTTATTGGTTAAAATATTTCCTCTAAATCACTCCACCTCAAGCTTTGGAATTTGGCTCGGGGGTGACGGCTAGTGGTTATAGCTTGTCTATAGTTGCGTGGAGATTTTAATTTCCACTCTCAGTTGCTAACTTTTTCCATATAACATAAGTATCTAACTATGCTCCTAATGTTTGAATGACATGTTCATGTTCAACATGCTAGCTAAAAGCTTATTTTGGTTTAAGGAATGTGATTTCCTATGTGTTAATGGTACTAGATTTCTTGTATGCATGTTTAAAGGAATGGTTGAATTCTTGTATGTGTTGTGTAAGCATGAGTATCAATTATTTTTAGCTCAGATGAATAAATGAATCTTTGTGTGTACTTATGATATTTGATGAAATTAGTGGTTGGCATGTATTGTGGATATCTTTGTATATCTTTTTTGTGTATGAATGACAACAACATGAGCATATTTATGATGTGATTGAAAAAATTATTTAAGTTCCTTGTGGTTTGGTGAAGTGCACTAAGGTGCATTTTCTGTGTATTTTAATGGGAAAGTAGACAGTCCGAGATTTGTAGTGTCCCAGTGAACTTTGGGAATAAATTATCTGTGTGCTTCAATCCTTGTTGAACACATGGGCGTGACAAACCATGGCTTACATGGCCATGGAGTGTGGGGAATAATCTATGATATTTTGAAGATCAAGTCTCTACGGGTTGTGGAGGTTCAGTTAATGTGATATTAGTTGGAAACTCACAAAAAATCCTAAGTATGAAATACTTGAAAAACAAGCTTCAATTCACAGGTGTGAGCCCACCATTTTGAGGGTTAGGAAAGTCAGACGAAAGACGTAACCCAAGGATAGATTTCGATCTCGTCAGTTGGGACCCACTAGTCAGATGTCAGGTCAGTTGTGTTATAGGTCAATTTGGGCATCATCCCTAAGGCCAATATGAACAGGGTCTATCATCCCCTAATTCAGTTGCTACATGCCCTAAAGAAGTCATTCCACTAATGACTTTAATTCATGAGAGTTTCAATGTTTGAAGTATAGTTGAAATGACCCTTTGAATCATCAACGCACCACTGAAGGGACCTAAGTGCGTTGCAAAGCACTTACCTTGATGCAAGGGTGCTCTGCAAAGCACTTCCCGACACTTAAGGGTGCGTTGGTCTCCTGGGAGTGAAATCATTATTCTTCCAGGAATCTCCACATGTCCAGTGCCTTCTAGAAGAGATCATAGGTGTCATACTTCAAATACATGTGTTCATCCATCACAATTGAACATGGAAACCTATCTCATATATTATTAGAAAGCCATTCAATAACCATTTATTTAGAAACTACCTACAATTTCCCTATAAATTGAGCACTCATCTAAGTGCAAGGGAGGAACAAATTTGTGTAGTCTTATGTTGTTGGATTCTCAATTCTTGGAGAGCTGAAGTACTGTGATGTTGCTGGATTGATGCTTGGTGTGATGAGGAAGAGATGAATTTGGAGTAGGTTGACAATGAACTGATCGACTGGTTGTAATCCATTCCTCCTAATACTGCAATAAAGATATTTTTTCTTTCTCTCATATATGCGATTATATTTGTGAATATATTCTCAATATGTGCATGTATTCTCATATTTAGTCGGTTCAATATGGTTATGATAGATATATATTGTATATTTGTATCGTTGTTTTCTGTCTTCTATTTTTTATTGCAGGTATTGATCTAGCGATTTCAAATGGATCGAGAGCGACAAAAGCAACGAAAGATGAAGAATGAGAGTGAAGGATCACAAGTAAGTCTTTCATCTTTTGTTTATCTGTTTATCTTAGAGAGAAAATAATTTACCTTTCCTTTGTTGTTTTGAGTGAAAAAGCACCACGCTCAGGGAAGACCAGTTTATCCCTAGATTGGAATTCCTCATAACAAGTTTGGTTTGATAGTGTAGTCGAGCAGGAATTTTGGTCATGACCTAAGTGCAATTTGGGTGGTTGGAGGTCAGGATGTCAGGGCCCAAGTGCAAGTTCGGTGGTCGAAGGTCAGGAGGTCAGGGCCTCGGTGGAGTATGATGTGTGGTCCCTTGTGGATAGGCCAACCTTGACCCTCCCATTGATGGGACCTATTGTTGTTGCTACAACACCCTCCAAAATTTCGGCCTGCATCAAATTTTAGAGCCTACTTTGACCTTGAAATCTACGTTTCTAGTACTTAGAGTCATTACAAATAAATCCTCTAATTTTCATAGTCCCTTTTGGAAGAAAACCTAAGTGTCATATTTTGGCATGGGAAGTGTCACACATTGTGAAAGCAATGTTCTGGTGTATTTCAAGAGGAAACTTTGGTACTAATGGTTCCTATCTATCATGTAGGCATGTATTAGACTCATTTCCAAAGTTTTATGAATTGTCATACTAATGTCATCAACATCGTCACAAAGTGTATCTTAAGTGCCACACTTGAAGGAGATTGTTGTTATGTTGTCACATTAAGTGGATCCTATTGTTTTCGAGTGCTAAGTGTTCTATGTTGTGCAGTTGATGGTTCTCAGTGTGTGATTGTGTTCAATTCCTACCTCGGTTTCATATCTACCTCACTGGTCCCACACTTAGCCAAATTTCAGAAATTTTCATGCTCAATCAACCTGAGCTCACTTTTCCCCTATGAACTGTGCATTGCATAGTTGCAAGCCTCATCCTACATCCCTTCCCTCCTAGAATGATGAAATTCACAGTCACTATCTCCCAGAACTGCGGATTGCGAAGTCATAGTGCTCAATCTTGGCCTCCTGACCTCCAAAACTACGAAACCTTTCCTCCCATTTAGTCTCTTCCAACACATTGCACAGTCCCATTCTGCAGCCTGCCTCCCTAGCTCCTTGAACTACACAAATGTGCAATCCAGCAGCCTAATATCCTTATATAATTGCGCATTTCACAATTATAGTAAGAAAGCTTGCCTCACTTTGACCCTCAACCGTTAAATCTTGTCTTTTAGTCCTCTAGAACTGAACATTTCACAGTTGTAAGCCTTAGTCCCTCACTCTTAGCCTTCGGAACTATGCATTTCGCAATCCATGAGCCTTCCTCCCTGTCCAGTACCCAGTTCCAACTTAATCAACGATTTTCATGATGCAAGTTAGACTAGGAGGATTTTTGACTAATTTCATATTTTCATGAGTGGATTTCACTTGCAGGTATTACATATTAACATGACAGGATGATACTCAGAAAAGAGGAGAAGGATATTTTTCTAGAAGACACTTGGGAAGTTATGAAGGAAAGTTTATCATTGAACAAGAAAATGAAGGGACATTGGATTGTGATATAAGCTGAAATATCAAGATCATTGTGAATACTTCGTATCTTCAATCCTTTTGGAGGAAGAAGAAGAATATGCAACATCTTTCATGGAGACATAAATATAACAATAAGAGAATAGTGGTCTGGCATTTCCATATCATCATCAATTCCATGTCATCAATTCCAAGTCATGTCTTTTTAAGTGTCACTTCATGATGTAATATGAGTAATCATGTGCCACATCATTTTTGGATGTAATTATGTAATTTTAAATAATGTGAGAAATTTAATGTAAAGTGGAAGTCCAAGGGTCACCTATAGAATGTGAAAAGTCATGTACAAGTCAAAGAGTCTCATGAGCATTCAAAGTGCCATGAGGGGTGTACAAGAGTCACAATGGAGGTGGATAGTCACCTAATTTTTTTATATATACACCCTCATGTCTAAAGCAAAGAAATTTTCACCTTGGCTCCTCCAACCAGGAATTAGAGAGGAAGATAGTTCTTTTAGGGAGCAAGTGGTAGCTCTAACACTCCACTAGTGGAGCTAGTGGTGTTCATTGTATCAATGTATCTTGGAACTTTCGCTTAATACTTGAAGCTCATTGAGCCAACACACTTTCATGGATATGTCATAAATGTTGTAAGATTGTTCTTAATTTAAATGTTTTCGATATATGTTTTTTTCATTTGTACTAAATAAATTGAACTATTTCGGTAGCTTTTGTGCTTATCTTGTTGAAGGTGTGTTGTAATTGTTTTAATGACCGTTACTTCTATGTGAACTATTTCACTAGTTAATTAACGATTATTTCATATATATGCTTGTGTGTCTTTATTATATTAGTACTATTACTCTTCTCTTAAAGGCTCACTTTCGTTTCCCCCCAGTGAAATAACCTTGATGCATTCTGAAACTGAACATTCCACAAGGCATACACACTTTCTCATTCAAAAGTACATGTACATTACTTTCTTGTGTTAACTAATGCAGTCAAGGAAAATCTCTAAGAAAAATGGAAACCGAGCCTTATTTTTGGAAGGGCTCCTACACCAAATAGTGTGAAATATAATTGGGACTTCACATTGGGGAGACCCCCTTGCATGTTGGCGAGTTCCAAGACCGTCAACATTCTGGAGCTAGAAGGAGGGTAGTTACTATTTTATCATTGATAACTCACCACATATTAACAAATAAACTTTCGCACAAGGTAGTAATGTTCCCATTTCCACTCCAACTCATACTCCTAAGAGAGAGGAAACTTCTCATCCTAGTTTGAGACAAGCTTTTGAAGTTACTTACGATTAACTGCAGATAATATGACCTATTACTCATCAGTTTGCGAGAGCTCTTGGTTTACTCCCTATTGTTGTTATTCTACCTCATAAGTTTGTATAGAGAGAAACAACCCCTAGTGGTGTATTGGTTTCTTCATTGGAATATTTAGTTATCACTACACTTGAAGAGTTGGATGATCCTACAGAAATACCAAATAAGCAAGGGGAGCTTCTACTTGTTTAGGATAATTTTGACAACGAAGGGGAGGATTTTTCAGTTTTTTGACAAGGAAAATCCTTATTATAATGAATATTTTAACAGTGAAGAAGAAGGATCTTCAGACTTAGAAGAAGAGGAGGAGGAAGGATACAAAGATTTGGTTGATGTAGACTTGGATTGGATGGTCCAAGGGCCACTCATTCTTCCGGATAATCTTCATCACATGCCTAAACATCCAGAAAATTTGTTGTCAAAGTTCGATCTTGATAAGAAGACCAAATTTTAAGACAATAATAATGATTTGTACATGCATTTAAAAATGCTTAAGGTATGTTTTGATGACCTTGCTTGCAGATTATTTATGTACACTTTAGAATAGAGAGTGTTTGTATGGTATCGCAAACTTTCGGCCAATTCAATATGTAGCTGGAGGGAGTTTGAGAAGTTGCTTTTGGAAAAATTTGTTGATGATAAAACTCCCGTCATGTTATTAAAAGAACTTGGGAATCTAAAAATGGGGGACAAAGAAAGAGTCAAAGATTTCAACCAAAGTTTTACTCGGTTGTCAAACAAATTCTTCGCAGTTTTGCAATTGCACGATAACATTACGAAATATTATTATACAATTTCCTTTCCAATTCTGTGTTTGTCAAAAAAATTGCAAAGGAGACTTTGGCTTTAAATTTTCAAAATCTCTTGTTGTCAAAAATTATCTGTGTTCTATTAGATTCATTGAAGACACTGACAATCCTAAATAATCTAAGGAAACTAGTAAGAAAACACAAGCTCTTCCACCAAATCTAAGGAGAAATATCCTTTCGATATGGAAATATTGACCAAGTCTTTGAATTTTCTCACAAATGAAGTATCTGAATTAAAGAGGAGGTAAAGTGAGGCAACCACCAACAACAAGTTATCTAATACACCTTTCTTAAAAAAGAATAACAACTCTCAACTGACTAAATTTTTTCAAAGTTCTAATTCATTATTTAATGTTGAAATTTGGGGAATGGATAATTACTGCACTTTCCATCAAGAGAAACATTCAAAAAAAACATGTCCCCATTGGAATCATAACACGATTGTTATGATGACCAACTTCGTAGATACATTGTTGGTAGATGAAAAACTTGAGAAAAGTGAAGAAGTGAATGAACCTATCGTGGTCGATAAAAGTTCAGGCATAGGACACTCTGTTAATGCATTACATGTCATATTCAACGATGAAAACCCCAAGTGTTGACGAACCATCAATGAGTGAAGCTCCTCCTTAAAAAAAAATCAATCATTATAATTTGAGGATAAAATGACCTGTCTCTGAGCAAGAGCTCAAGAAGCAGTTGTTGAGAAGGATTATACCACCTTCCAGTTCAGCTCAGAATTCACAAAAAAATTCTATAAGTTCCCCCTTTCTAAGAACAATTTATCCAACAACAAGAAAAAGTTCACCACTCTTGAAGCTTCAAATAAATATACATGACGGGATACATCATCATAACCTATTAAGAATGAAAGTATCGATTACAACATTGTTGAGGACATGAAAATAGCTTGTGCCAACATATCGATCTTTGAGCTCTTGAAGATAATGGGGCAATGAGAACTGATTATACAAGCACTCTCATCGCACTCTTCGACATGTAAGGAAGTTTATGCTTCTCAAGTTATGTCTGATAACCCTCGTGATATAATCGAGTTTGTAGTAAATGTTTTCAATTTAAATTTTAACACTCTTTGCCCCCTGTTTCTTTTAACATATGAATTTTTTACTTATAATTTCCATAATTATCTGGTGGATTCAGGTGCATCCGCTAATGTTATGCCATTATGTGTCACTAATAAAATTAATGCTAAATGGGAAAAGACTAATTCACGAATTATACAATTGGACAAATCATTAGTCCATGCAATTGGTGAACATAACAATATTATTATGTGTCTGTCATCGGACCATAGAGTTCACCAGTGTATAAACATTGTTATTGTGGACATTCTCGACAGATATGGTTTACTTTTGAGCTGAGATTGGTCTAAAAAATTACAAGGGTATTTCTCAACTAACTGGACACATTTGTAGCTTCCATATGAGGGTAGAAACAATCATATTCGAGTTGAAAGTGAGACCTATATGAAACATACCGTGACACCACTTGAGGGACAAAATGAGTCAGTGGGCTTTGAAGACGTCATTTTCAGAAATTATTTTTTAGAAGTAGATCGCATATATTATTTAGCACAACCTTCACCTATCCCACCACATACACAGTTGGAAATCCTTCCTCGATATCCAACTGGTGTAAATGAATTATGTAATATAGATGTAAATAGTATCAGTGTAGGAATTAACTCTAGTACTGCTAACATTTGGACATTGAATGTTGTTGGTTTGAAGACGTAGGAGGGTTCTAGAGTTGGATTTATTTTAATAGACCCACAATAGAACAAACATTTTGACGCATCCATGGCTGTGTTTACCCACAAATGCATCTTCAATTTAATTATGCACTATTCACATGCATATCAACCCCATTTCTCACGTGGAAACTGTTCTTCTTAACCTTCCAACGAACATTTCCTTTCTTTTTAAATCATGGTTATAAAACCCAAAAAGTAGAATTATTTAATCGGAATTAAATTCCTTTATCAAAATTATGTTTCTAAACCATAATCAAATGTCCTCTTGATTTGATCCATATATATGACTCCTAACTGATCCGGATTTTATGCAGGAATGCAACAGAATACAGATATAACCATAGATACAGAGATGCAGCGGAAATAATGCTTCATTTTATTAATAAAAGAATGACTGCAATAAGCTTACAAACATAATGGAAATAAGCTAGGGCGCTGGTAGCGTATCTCTGAGGAAAGATGTAGCGTACGCAGGCCTTTGAACTGTGTTACATTGAGGCTCGCAGGCCTATTACAGACATAATGGAAATAAGCTAAGCTACGGTACTGGCAGCGTATCCCTGAGAAGAGATGTGGCGGCTACCAGCCCTTGATTACAATGCAGACATTATGGAGATGTGGAGAGCTAGGGCACTGGTAGCGCTTATCTCTGAGAAGAGATGCATCGGCTCCCAGCCCCCTGAACTGTCTTACAATGAGGCTCGAGGGCCTATTTATTGTTGAGAAACAATGTAGAATCCAAAACGTCCAAAACCCTAACCGTAGGAGATGAAGCGCCAAAACTGTGGGCCCCGTTTGGGTAAATTGGTGGTTCAACTTCCCGAGGACGTAACTTTGGCATCCGATCTCCGTTTGACGCGCTCAATAGCTCGTTAGAAAGATCTGTCCGAGGAGTACAATTTTTGAACAAGCAACATAGGTCCATCTCCGTTTTCCCAAAAAATGTCGTTTAGGGCCTCAAAACAGCTCCGGAAGTTCATGACCCGAAAAACTGCTAAAAATAGTAAGTTTTGTTGCAACTTGAAAATTGAAAGAACTGAAGATGGGGGTTCAAATGGAATAGGTGGGTGGCCACCAATATCCACCTGGATCATTAAGCCCCCAAAACGGCCCCGGGTGTGCAGGACCCGAAAACCTGCTATAAATAGTAAGCTGTGATGAAGCTGAAAAACCGAAAGAATTGATGCTGCGGGTCCAAATGGAATAGGTGGGAGGCCACCGATATCCACCTGGATCATTCCTCCCTCCTTAGGAAGCAATGGTCTCCATTGCGTTAAGTTCCTCCATGGGGGGGGGAATTTTGCTGAACTTGGTGTTGGCAGCCGTGCTGGATGTAGATGTGCCACCGCTGGGCAGCCATTGAAGGATCTGAAAAAAAAAAATTGTTCATCATCCCGTTCCTCTGTTTCTCGAGGGCATCCTCGAGCAATATTTTGATAGGATCTCCTGCTCCCTCGTCTTTCTTTCCTTCCGCCATGGGGGGTCGTCGGGGTTGCGAGGTTGAACTCCTTATACCCTGGCCGCATTAGGGACATGAAGAGAAAAACAGAGAAAGAGCAGCCCCGCTTTGATACCACTGATCCGGATTTTATGCAGGAACGCAACAGAATACATATATAACCATAGATACAGAGATGCAGCGGAAATAATGCGTCATTTTATTAATAAAAGAATGACTGCAATAGGCTTACAAACATAATGGAAATAAGCTAGGGCGCTGGTAGCGTATCTCTGAGAAGAGATGTAGCGTACGCAGGCCTCTAAACTGTGTTACATTGAGGCTCGCAGGCCTATTACAGACATAATGGAAATAAAAGAGCTATGGTACTGGCAACGTATCCCTGAGAAGAGATGTGGCGGCTACCAGCCCTTGAACTGTGTTACAATGCAGACATGATGGAGATGTGGCGAGCTAGGGCACTGGTAGCGCTTATCTCTGAGAAGAGATGTATCGGCTCCCAGCCCCCTGAACTGTATTACAATGAGGCTCGAGGGCCTATTTATTGTTGAGAAACAATGTAGAATCCAAAACGTCCAAAACCCTAACCGTAGGAGATGAAGCGCCAAAACTGTGGGTCCCGTTTGGGTAAATTGGTGGTTCAACTTCCCGGGGACGTAACTTTGGCATCCGATCTCTGTTTGACGCGCTCAATAGCTCGTTAGAAAGATCTATCTGAGGAGTACAATTTTTGAACAAGCAACATCGGTCCATGGACCCATGTTGCTCTCCGTTTTCCCAAAAAACGCTGCGACACGCCTCAAACGGTTCGGAATTTCAGGACCCGAAAAACTGCTAAAAATAGTAAGTTGTGCCGAAACTGAAATACTGAAAGAATCGATGGTGGGGGTTCAAATGGAATAGGTGGGTATTATATGTATCCACCCGGGATTATTAATGCCCCAAAACGGCTCCGGGTGTGCAGGACCCGAAAACCTGCTATAAATAGTAAGCTGTGCTGAAGCTGAAAAACTGAAAGAATTGATGCTGCAGGTCCAAATGGAATAGGTGGGAGGCCACCGATATCCACCTGGATCACTAACCTTGGTTAATACTCATAGTGTCAACATATATAAATCCGCTCATTTTTTAAATCCCGAATTGAAATTTGGAATGACAAAAATGTAATTATGGTAATTCATTTATAAATTCGATTTTGGATAAAACCCAAATTTCCAATCGTAAATCATATCCGGATCCACAACTTTATTAACTCACCTTTTTCGATGATTGACATGCCTTACCTTATCCAACTGCAATCGCACATAAAGATGTATGCCATTTAACGTTTTTCTATTCACGTGAAATAGCCGGTTTTGAAATGCAACGTGTCACCCTCTTAATGCTATCGCATTATTTCCAGAAATACTACTTACCTCTTTAAAGCCACGCAAAAACCACTTGCTGTTTTTGAAAACCCGTCCACCATTTTGTTATGCCGTTGACTTACGGTTCCAATCTGGATTAACTGCTCAATTATACAAAACTGAAGTGAAGGCTCTTCACGCTTTGATGGTCATCATCCTTACTTTGCTTTGCAAAACTGTATTTAGTATTCCACTGCGGCATTAATTCATATATTCCTAGTTTCATCTAATGCATAGCCTTCTTTTATTTTTTGAGCATTGGGGATCAAATGCACTTACGGATTCCATAGCAACCTGTTATATAAAAACTTGGTCCCATATAATTACTTGGCCACATTGTTCATAAAATGAAAGGGATTTTCATTTCCAGAACTAAAACCAGAGTCAAAGATAAAGAATTTGTAAAGTTGTTTCTTTTTGTAAAGTTCCCTCAGCAATTCGGTATATGAATAAATTCCTTGATCAATTTATGTTCTCAATTACTACGTGATTCACATTCTTCCATTCGTTTTCTGAGAAATTTTGACTGTAGCTTCTTCTTGGACATATACGCAATTTCTCCATGTTTGAGTTCACATTTATTTAACTCTTTTTGTGGATCAATCATTGATCCAATTTGTGATCAATGATGATTCGAATTTCCATTCAAACCTCACTGTAGATTTTATCACACAGTCATAATTTCATGATATTTATAACCCAAATTACAATGACAGAATTCCCAATTCAGGATCAAATTTCTTTGTATATCTATTACAAAATAATTACAAAAGATTTCTTCTCTCTAGCCTGATATTCTAATCAGTGGCATTTCCTCTAATTTTCCCGTAGGCTTACAACAACAGAACCTTTTTCTGTATAAAACCTGAATCTCTCTTTCTATGCCTTGAGGCTTATAATTTATACAAATGGACTCTATAACCAATTATGGTTTAAATCCATAACTTACTCAAAAAATTCCTAAGAATCCTCTAAGTCCTAAAATCTATCCTTTATCCCTAAAAATCCTTTCAAACCCATAAAATCATGAAACCAATTCTAATTTAGGAACTACAATTACTTCTCAAATATCTCATTCCCTATGGAATCTCAACTATCCTACTACTCTCATGCTCTCCAATCATTAAAGAAAATTTACAAATTCCTCTCAATAATTAATTAATCCCTATTTAAAATCACTCAAAATATTAATAATTACATTAGTGAACCCAACTTCCTTAAAAACACAAGACCCCTATGTCTAATAAAATACACAGAATTTTCTGAGCCTAATGCTCCTGCATCACATTTGATCTCATGTCGCTTGGAATTTTAGTGAACTAACAATGTTGTTGAATATGAAGCCCTAATTTTGGGTTTAATAAAGTCATCAACCTCAACAATAGGTGACTTAGAAATTGTCACACGAAAGGTATGAAATAAAATACATTGTGTGTCACCTAATATCAAAAACTATCAATAAGAGGTATGGAAATTGATTTCAAATTTCCAAGCTTTCAATAATAATTATGTTGTTCGAATTCGTAACGGAACTACTGATACATTAGAAAATTTTGCTGCTAGGTTGTCACCTTTAAAGGATGGATTTTCAATTGAAATCATTTATAGGCCATCCATATCTGACAATATAACTAAATATCATGTTTTCAATGACGACCAACATATAATGGACTTTATGGTGAATGTTGATGTGTTCAAAGATGCATCCATCGATGAAGATGAGTAGGAGAAAGTGTTGTAAGGATCAGCTGAAGCAAGTAAAGGAAACTCCATGCCCAAGGGTGTGGTGTCATTCAGGGAAAATTTTAAGAACCCCCCTAAATTTATATATATAAATAAATAGGCAAATCCCCATGACACATAGGACAAATGGAAGGCGATTTTATTAATAATATAATATGTATATATCATTTTTTGGCGAATATCTCACGAGATTATATTATCTTGTAAAATCATGGCGAATCACTACTACAAAATGGTGAATCGTTGTCTATTGGAGTTCGGGGTGTTGGTTCCAATGAAGATATGGTAGTTGAACTAGGAGTAGAAGGAAGATAACCACCGAGACCAAGCATGGCACATGGTGACTCGTGAGGGAAGTAGTTCTCGTGTAGTTTGGAAAATGTGTTCTTCTAGTTCTGCTAAGCGTAGTGTTGTTGCTCATGCTACTACTAGCACTGATATTGAGGTTGGAGAGGAGTTTGAGGAAGCATGGAAGGTAGCAGTGGTGGAGAATTACAAAGAGTGCCCCATGATGGGCTCCATTTTTCCCTTTGGTATTTGTGCCTGCAAGATCTTCTGTCCATTGAACCAACAATTAACCGTTCAACCAACAATCAACTTGACTGAGTTGATTAAGTACGAGTCAACTTAGACTAATCTTCAAAACTATGCTTTGCACTCTCCCATATTTATCACACTAATGCTACACAACATTGTGCATTTGCACCCAAATATCATGCACACAACATTGTGCATTTGCACCAAAATCTCATGCATGCACACAAAATTCATTAACATCTATAACCCTAACCAAGTGAGAATTGATCAACAATTTGCACCAAAGTTTTTTAGTGTTGAAAGTTCATAAGAAATTTAGATCCATGGTACCTTAAATAAATTTTTAAATAACCTCCACAAATTTGACCACAATAGAGAAAACTTGTGATAAATTTTAAACCTACAAAAATTAGGATTCATGTTCCTAGGAACGATCATAAGAAGTAGTTGGCATATAGGTCGAGTTTTGAGCCTTCACACATTGATAATGCAATGGATTAGGTCAAAACTCACACATTGAAAAGTCATCAATGAAGAGAAGACAAGATCATTATGAATTACACATACTCCAAACTTCCTACCAAATTCTACTTAGTTGTCCGCAACTCAGCTATACATAATCTTATAGTAAATAAAAATTCCACAAAGCCTTCTTCACATAGCTAATGAATGGTCATTGGAAGAGCACCCCTTATGTAATAGTAATAGTAACAATCAATAGATTATTTCATATTGAACTCCTAGACTATGTTCTTTTTTGCCATGTATCTATAGGTTGTAGCCTTCTTCTTGTTTGAAGAGGAGTTGTCTATTATCAGAACTACCTTCCCTACCTCTGATGCCTTGAAGGAATTGCAAATTGACTCATCAGATGAAGATAACTTTATGTTCTTGTCAATTAGAGTTGAATAGCTTCCCTGTGCACTCAACACAAACTCTGACCGATAGGAAACATCGCACCCACCAACTATGAGGTCCCACAAAATTGTTTCTCCCGCCTGAACAACAGACAACTTGAATGTGAGAATTCAAAAACAAAGAAAAATCCCAATTGCATATATCTTGAGGATGAACTCAATCTCAAATCCAAAACCCATAAAATTTATATCCAAAACTAAAACTCATCAAATTTGGAAGTATATTGGAAACAAAACCGAGGCAAAAGAGCTAAATTTGAATGCAGGAACTGACACAAAATCTGCAAACTTGAGCAATTTTTGACATACATTATTTTTTTTGACAAAATAGATCAGGGAAAAAAGGCCTCAAGGAAGATCACACTAGACTAGGGGTAAGTAAAAACCACCAAGGTGAAGCATGGGAACAAGAATACAACAAAAAATGATCTATAATTTTGTTCAATCAGTGATCCATCCATAGGAAAAAAAATTTCTCCTAGGGGTTACCCACTTGGGTGTGTAACAAAGCCCATCAAAAAATTTATGAAGTTGTTGACCCTTCTCCTCTAAGAGTGAAAATAAAATGACATAGGAGCGATAGAGGAAAGAGAGATATTTGGTGTAGAGGATTTTGGACACCCTTAATCTTCTCATTAACCTGAAGAACAATTATTGTACCCTTGGTCTCCTATATAAATATCAATAAGACCTGGTCTTTGAATCATATCATCTTGTCTTATGCATTTAATTAATTGTAAAAAGAGGTTTCCCTCTCGAAGTGGACTATGGTTATTGACTTCTTATCCTTTTTTAGGTGCCTATTTCATAACAATGTCTATCTTATTAGTAGGCATCATATATTTTGACTCGCATTTAGTGAGGTGGTTTATGGCACTTAAACGTACAAAAAGCAAAATTGTGCTCACTTGAAAAATGGGAGAGGAATCTTCAATTTATGTTCGCCAAATATTCAAATTATATTAAGGAATCGATAAAGTGTGAGTGCATTGTTTGTATGTTACTTGTATGCTATAAAAAATGCTTTGTGTTAGTTTGCGCTCCAAAATGCCACTATGGATATTTCAATATTTCAAAAAGTTTACTTAGAATTGCTCACACAACATGTTTCAAAAGAATGTCAATGTGGAGCAAAAGCTCACTTTAAAAATATGTAATAATGAGTATTATTAGTAAACCACCATTATTTGTTTATGAATCTTGCAAGGCCTCATTCTACGGATAGTATGATGGATAATGGAGCTTTCATGACCTTTTCAATCACAACCTCCTATCATACATCCATTGAAGATTAAACCATTAGAAGCCCTTTTTTATTAGCACTAGACATGTGATTGTTGTATGCATATGACACTCAAGCACCCTCCATTACTAAATGCATGCCTTTGATGGGCCCATTGTCAAAAGAGAAAGCTCCACTGATCTTTTTCGATTATTCCAGATGATTCGAACATATAACCAAATGATTTTTGCTCATTTCCATAATGAACATGCCCACCTTCGAAATAAAAAATTCCTAATTTTTTGTGGATGTGTACATGCAATTTGAACTTATAACCCATGGGTTGTTGCTCATTTGGGTGATAAACTTTTCAATCCTCATTGATGTCAACCCAAGTCCAATGTATTTTCATTTCAAATGTCTATTGTCTTAGTTCTAAGATTCATTAGTACATCCCCTCTCCAACTCCACCCACACCCATCAATCTAAACCTCCATACCCCATTTAAGACTTTCAAGCACCTTTCCATTTGGTATGTTCACAATATATTAATGCATCTTTCCACACAAGGGTTGTGTTTATAGTGAAATACATCAAGCAACAAGTTGCACATAATTTCAACCATGAATTCAATTTATCTTGTAATTTTCACACCATATGGTAATAAAATCATCAGAGGATATATATTCATGTATAACTTGTTACTCTTTCGGGTTGAATTTTGGATTCCAATCTTGTGAATGTAGTGGTATGCAGATCGATACAACAACCACACATATTAGCATAATTCAAATCTCATGTTCACTGCAACCTATGGCCACCTCAAAACTCAAACCCCACTTGTGGCCTAAAACCTCCCTCACAATTATTTTACTTGTGCTCCTTTGCATGATAATGTCATCAATAGATTCCCAACAATACCCTAATATGGTATTCTTCTAGAAGAAATCCTTCTTTTTTTAAGTAACATTAACATGTTAGACCCGCTTTTCTCTCCACCAATCACATTCACCTTTATATCTTTTTGAGCAATTTGATGACTACCACGTTGGCTCGATGACTTCACAACATAAATAATTCAGATTTTTTCTTGCAATGTGTACATCCCTTGTCCATTTTGGCAATCCTTCACCCGTTTACTTTGAAGACATAGAACATCACTATATTTTGATTAATTGTGTAAATTCGGAGAACAATTTATGTATTTTGGTATTTCTTTCTACTTTATGTGGTTTTGGATTGTACATGACAAGTGATTGAGATTTGCAAAAGTATTGTAGTTATGTCAAGCTTATAGCTCATTATGGTGCCTCATTTGGAGAAAAGATGTGAATAAAGATGAGAGGGAAATGAGAGCATAAGGTGTAATGAGTAGCCACCTAGATAGTGAGGTGAGCAAAGTTGAGAGAGTGCAAAAAAGTTGTCATTGGTTCTATTTGACCAATTAAATTCTGGTTGGTTTCATTCATTGTGTTATTCTCACTCAATATTTTGGTGCTCTGATAACCTTGATATCCTAAATATTCATCTCATTATATATGTAGTAATTTGGAAATTGAATATTTCCCTTTAAGCTTAAAGAATATGAATAAAATATTAAATATTGAAACATAAACATGTTGAAATAATTTGTAGACTTTCTTAATAACACATAATTAATTTTCTCATATATAAAAGAGTTATATCTCTTAAAATTATTTTTCATTACTTTTCTCTTGCTCACATTATTAGAACTATCTCTATGCATATACAACATAGATTTATCTACATGTATAATATTCAACATAGAAATTATTTTGACCATAATTTTACATGGCAATTGGAATGCGTGGATCTACATGTTAATAAATCAAATGCATTATATTACAAATGTTACATGTTAAGATCAATCACCATAAATATGATGAGGATAAATATTCACCATTCCTAGCAAAGACTTTGCAAAGTTATGAATTTCAATAGTACTTAGTTTTTCTTTACAATAATAATATAAAAGGGATTGCTCAATGTGAAGGCAATTATATGTCCATATCAAATTTTCTCCCATCGTAAATATATGTTTCATTAATCAACTACTTGCAACATACTTGTATTTGTTTATTTTCTTACATGTTGTAAATGAACATTGCAATAGTATGTATGGGAGAAAGCGGCAATTAGGCTTAAAAGGGAATATTTATTAGTTGACCTTCGTCCATGTAACTACAACAAATATTGTTTTCTAGCATTTCATGTGCTTCTATCAACACTGAAAATGCTCAGTAGCTATGATTATTTCTATTACTTGTCATCGAGCTTTTCTTTTACATGACTGGTCACTGACATATTTCGGTTTATACGCTTTTCTTCTATCCATTCATCTAGTTCACTTGTCATTTTTTTCTATCTCCCCCTATGATGACATATTATATCTCTGTGCATATTCATTCTTCATATGATGGTTCTATGCGTATATGATGTTATTTGTATAGTGGTATATTGGAAACACATAAATTAGCTTCTATATCCATTGATATATGTTTTACTTATGAAAATATAGTTTTTGAAGGTTCATCCTAAGTGCCTTT